>VDFB02027573.1:32164-47138 GCA_007258455.2 Sequoia sempervirens | reverse complement strand
ATAGCCTTTATCACATGTGGCTTCCCATTGAATTTGAACTTCATCTCCATGTCACGAAGATTAAGTGTGAACTCACCCAAATCATGAAGCCATGCCATACCAAGTACTACATCAGTATCTCCCATGTTAACTACATAAAAGTCTGCCTTAAATTCATAATTATTGAGCTGCATAGGGAGGTCTGATATTTTCCTGTCACATTTGAGGGTGTACCCATCAGCTACCTTGACTCTAATACCCTCAAACTCCTCTATCTATATGCCACGTCTCTCTACCAAACGTGCATCTATAAAAATATGTATTGCTCCTGTGTCTAGTAGAGTTATGACTTTTTGACCAGCTAGGAGCCCACATAGCCTGAAAGAGCCATCTCTCTGAAGACTAGTCAAGTGTGCCTCCTGTAGCTTCTTTTCACCATCACTTCCATTGTCATTTTCAAATTTCTCATCATTTGAATGCTCTGAGTCTGCTTGCTGGTCTGACGAATCAGAATGTTCTTCACCCTCATAAAACCATTCCATTTGGTTACTTTTTACCTTAGGACAAAGAGGACACACATGTTTTTCATCATATGGGGTCTTACACAAAACATAACCTTTTCTTGCGCAAATCATTCAAAGTTTCGCGATCAAAAGGTGGTGCACTCTTCTTCTTTGAATCAGATTTGTCTTTCTTCTTATCAAATGATTTGTTAGGCCTCGAATATGACGATGAACCAAAAGAAAACTTGCTACGAGGTGCTACAAGTTCCATACTACATGTCTTCTGCATCGCCTCCTGTAGATTAGGGGGATCAAATGCTTTGACCCAAGCTCTCATAGGCTCATACAACCCTTCAATAAACTCGGATATGCCTGTCACCATAACTGAAATCTTTTGGAATTCACTAATATATGTATCCAGACTACCTGACTGCTTGAGCTGAGCTAGCTCTCTGAAATAGAGTTCTGGATCCTTTCTGTCAAAACGCTCTATGAGCCTATTGGTAAACTCCTGATAGGTGGTAACCATGTGATGGCCAAGTGTATACATGTCGTGATGCCACCAGTCATGCGCCAAACCATCAAGATGCAGTGTAGCAAACTTAATGGCCTCGTCCTCCTACATGGGTCTCAAAAATACATAATTATCTAATTTATGAACCCAAGACCTTGCTGAATTCTTATCTAAACTATCTGTTGTATCCCAAAATTAAAATTTTTGTTACACTTAGACATTTTGAAGAAATGAGTAAAAGTCTTGTTAAATCAGTCAAAAAGGTCAAAATTTGGGTGTGCATGTCTTGCATGAGGGGTCGAAGCGCAATATTTTCAATTTCTAACGATCTGGGTCTGCTGAGAGCAGCTTAACCTACAAAACCCAGATCTCAGTTTTTCATCCCTAAATTTTAGGAAAACTGCTATTTTTAGAAATTTTCTAAAATTAGTAACGTTTTCTGGGTTTTTTTGGGTTTCTTTCGAAACGGATACAGGAAAAATTTTCTAAAAATAGAAAGTTGGTCCGACAGGGTCCGAACTGATTTTGATTGGCTCAAAATGTGTCTATATCAGACTGGTGCAGTCAGAATCTTAAAATAATTAGTTTTGCCCTACTGGGTCTATTCTGCTTTTTCAGAAGCATATCTGGAGCTCCTAGGTCATCAATGGAGGTCATCCGACTGCCAGGCGTCAATTTCAGCATTTAAACTTCCAGCAGAGGGTGAAAAGATGAACATGCACGAAGAACGAGAAAGAAAATTGGAAAGTCATAAAAATTTTCTAACACTGCTGAGTTTGGGCGCCCCTGTTGGAGAAAGGCACCCACCTTTTTAGGGCATCAGATGAGTGAATTAGGGTTTGGACCTCCAATGGAAGTTGCTCAGTATTCAGTCAGCTTCGCAATGGATATCCCCGTCAGGGCATCCGACAATCCAGTCTCTGGAAAATTCAAGTCGAAGTGGAAGATATAGAATGAAGATCCAATTCGAAGAAGAAGGTTAAAGTAAGATTGAAAATTTTTCTAAGTCTGGAGAAACTGGGCGCCCTAGGTGAAGAAAGGCACCCAACTTTTCAAGGGTTCAAACAGATGAACTTACAGTCAAGGTTATAACGAGATGTCTTTAGAATGCAACAGGCTTTCCAGTGAGCTATCCAGCACGACAAACAGAGCTAGCAGTCATCAAATTCAAAGAGCTGAACAGAGGGTCCGATGAGAGTTGAAAAGAGAAATCCGAAAGCAAAGGTGAAAAATGTGAAAAATAAACTAACTCTGGTGAAACTAGGCGCCCCAGTTTGCCAGGGGCGCCCAAGCTTTTGAGGACCTGAAATCTACTTTTTGGAAAAAGTGTCTCCAGAAGACCCCTCCTGAAATCTTCTCAGCTTCGCAACGATCCCAAACATTCATCAATCTGACGCCCGAATCTCCGGATTCAACAAGGTCATTTGTAGAAGAGTGAAGCACATGAGAAAACTAGAAATTTTTCTAAGTCTGGTAGAACTGGGTGCCCCAATTGAGGAAAGGCGCCCAAACTTTTAAAACTCATAATGATGGATTTTGCAAAAGTAGCATCCAAGAATGCCTCACCAAAATCAGTCTGGCTATCCAACGAAATATTTAGACAGTTAGTCGGATCTACACAGCTCCCAGAATCAGAAATTCATCAGAAAGTCAAAGGGAGAAGGAAGAACTCGGAAATCATGAAAATGGCTAACACTGAAGAAGTTGAGCGCCCCTAGAAGGAATGTGCACCCGTGAATTCGGAGGTCGAAATGAAGTCTTTTGCCAAAGGTGCCTCCAGAACCTCTTTCTCAGAATCAGTCAGGCTCCGCTGTGAACCACTCAGCTCGCTTGTCGGGTTGATCTGTCAACGGGAAATCGAAGGCAAGGTAGCTTGTCAAAATGGAGAAAAGTTGAAAATATCAAAATTTTGACTAACACTGGTGGAAATAGGCGCCCCTCTTGAAACTAGGCGCCCAAAGTTTCATGCCTTAGAGGATTTTCGAAGTTTTTCAAAATTTCAAAATTTGCAAGAGGAGAAGGATGGCGTCCAAGTTCAAAGAGATTGAGATTTAGGGTTTTGAAAATAAAAGCAAAACCTAAATCAAACCCTAAGTCTATTTAACACTTCTTTTCAATGTATTTTTCATTATTTTTGCAGGTAGCCTTCAGAGGAGAAAGTTGGAGCAGCAAGTTTGAAAAAAAATTTGTGATTCAAGAGTCCATAGTTACTGGTTTTACATCAGATTTTTCAGACCAGCAAGCATAAACCCTTGTTTTTCATTCTTCTTGTTCCAGAAGATCAAATTTTTCAAGCTGAAGGCTAAGGCTTTCAATTTTCCAATCATCTGGGTCTTTTTGCCTCAATCTTCTGAAGAATTTTTCAAAAACTTCATCAAGTTGCAGCAAGTGCTTTTATTTTGCATGTAAGTGAAAACCTCAGTGCATTCAAATTTCAACCATCTGGGTCATTTCCAATCAGTCTTCTGAAGAAAACCCATATCGCAGCTTTTTTCAAGAAAGTTCAAAAAACCTAGGGTTGGCTGCTTTTTCAATCAAACGTCATGGTTTTGCAAATCCAATCAACTGGGTCCATTTCTAATCATATTCTGAACAAAACCCAGATGCCCGCTTTTTTTGGAAAAAATTGAAGAAATTAGGGTTTGCCGCTTCTTCAAAGCAAATTCAAAGTTTAAAACGGACGCATCCGGGTTGTCTTGCATCGAGTATTCGAACAAAACCCATATCTCAGAAAATTTCTCAAAAATTCCCCGCTGGAGTACAAAAAATCAGCATTCTAAAAAATAAATAGAAATTGTTCAAGACTTGTCCGAACTAAGGCGAGCTTACAACCATATTCTTCAAGTTTTCCTATATGGAGTACACTCCTAATGTTTTCAAGTCCTAATCAGCTCTTCACAATTATAATAAAACAAATGGAGACGTATTCTTGCATCATGTCACGGTTCGATCCACATGCCTTGGAGAGAGCGCAACACTTCAATCAAGAACCCGACATTCCTGGACTCTTCGCAATGCCTTTTTCCTATATATCAGTCCACAGAAATTGGAGTTCTAACGCTTGCATTAAGCATTACAACCCTAGCTAATAGGGAGATCCAACACAGACGGTGGATGACTTTGCGCAGCCCCGACATATCGAAAGGTGTTTTTCCATTCCCTCGCACCGAAGCCGAACTCTTTCAAGGGATGAATGTGAAAAGATGTGGAATATGCATAAAGACAAATACAGCAAGAAGATTGCACAGAGATGGATGAAAGAAAAACATAAGACATTGCCCAAGAATGTCGGGCGAGGAGAGTTCAAGGACGAGGTTGCCATCATCATCACTTTGCTCAACAGGGTCACTGGCTCAGAAGATGCCACCAAGTTCCAACCTTGGATGTTTTATGCCATACCTCACATTATGAAGAAGACCGAGTTTTATGACTGGCCTACTTTGATAAGTGACTGCCTACATCAACAAATAACAGAATATTTCCAGTTTCATGTATTCCACACGGTGTCATATCTAGTCTACCTGGTGGCCTATAAAGGTCAATTCAGAGGATTGAACACTGAGGGATCAAGTAAGCCGCATAACATATATATATAAACGACATCCCCGCCTGAATTACTAAAGTCGCACTCAATTACAAAAGGGTAGAATTCGGCGTACTTTTGATGCACACAAGCATGCAGACTTAGACAACGAATTGCACGTCCACATCTCTTCAGTTGCCAGGGCAGCAATGGCGGAATGGGCGGATTGGTTTATACAGTTTCCTACCTTTACCTATCTCAGGGTCTATGGTTATTCGGGTGCCCCGCTCATGTTGCCAAGGTATCCGTCAGATGAGGTCATCTTCATGGAATTTGAGGCAGCTCACTGGGCACCATACGCCTTTGAGAAATAGAAAGAAACCCTCTCTTCACTTTCCATTAGGGTTGGGTATTTATACATGCAGGACTGCTGCAGATGCCAGGACAATTGGAGAAGAGTTAGATAAATTCGGCCTCAAATCCTACAGCGAGAGGCGATCATTTGATCCTCATGGTGTTTACGCTAGCCGATTGGAGAAGAACTATAATCACATACCCGCACTTGAAGATTTTTGGGCTAACTGTGCAGATGAGTTTGAAGTGCGAAGGCGTAGCTACAGCAGGCTAACTCTCCATCAGATGAAAGACTGTTTAAATGAAGATATAGAAGGGCTCTCTGATGATGATGAAGATGTGCTTCTACCGATGTATACTCAGAAATGAATCGAGGATCAGCCTCTTCCACAAGTTGATTGGGCAAACAAGGAATCTCTTTCAGTTGAAGACAGAACAAGACAAGTCATTGAGCATGGTTAGGTTTTCTTAGTGCTTAAAAGGAAGAACTCCATTCCAGTAGCAGAGCCGCCAAGGATAATTCCCTCTTCTTCCAGAACACAGTCGAAAGGAAAGGGTAAAAGTCAGTCTCAAGATGGCATCAAAGGTTGTAGATCAAATAAAAATGTAAAAAGAAGGTTGGATTTCTCAGGCATAGTCATACAGGAACAGCCTACAGTTGATTCAGAAGTTCTTCCTGACGAGCCCATACCTCAGAATGAAGCAGAGGAGCCACCTTCAACACATGTCTCTGTACCTTTGACGGGTTCTTCACCAATTCACATTGATCTTGATATCGAAGATGATGAAGAGATTGCAGCAGTACCTCCTGAGGAAGTTAGTAAAGATACTACTGTGTTTTGTCATGTCCCCTTCAAGTTGACATCTCTCAGAGCATATGGATTAGCCTATTATGCGACCCTCATAGGCTGATAGGATGGATAGAGGGTCTTGATGGAGCTTGGCTTGGCTTCAGTTGTCAGAATTTGACCAGTTGGCTTTCGTTCGGGCTCATTCGGACACTTTTTGCCTGAGTTGCTATTTTTAGCAGTATTCGGCACTCAGCGAGGCACCCCTGCTATTTTTAGCAGTATGGTTTGATCATGTGCGGAATCACTTCCTTATTTGTCAACTTCAGACGGTTCGTGCATCGGGTAAATATTGAGAGAGATATTAATATTTAATTGATTTAATTAAATATTAATTTTTGGAGGTTATATTATAAAGTTATAATATTTTAAATATTATAACTTAAGTGATTTTGGCGGAAGGGGTCGCCCATCATGGAAGGGGCCATTTTAATTATATTTTATAATTAAAATTTGATCAGTGACTATTGAAATAATTAAAAAGAAAAGTCGAATTTATTTTAATGATGCCTCTTGAAGGAATTCTCACTTTTCAAAGGGATATAAGGCTTTGCTTGGAAAATCGAGCCAATTATGTTATTGAGTATTGAAAATTGATCAAGTCTTCAACCAGAGCACGGAAGCCAAGGGTTTCAGTCTCAGAGCATTGGGGAACGAGCCATCTCCAGTGAAAGCAATTCAGAGGTTGTGAAATATCATCCGATTTATTGCCAGCCACAGAGATTTCTTCATCCAGGAGAGATCACAGAACTTCACAATTGATTTACTTACAGAGTATTGGTTATTCAATTCATCCAGAGGAGATTTCTTCATCTGGCGCCTATTTCACGGTGATCTGGGGATTTGATAGAGGGCCGTACTTAATTTAATAGCTTGCTGCTGTGTCCAGGCCGTACAACATTTATTACAGGCCGTACCATCTGTGAAAGGGGCATACCTTTGTTTTCAAGCAAATCGCCTTCATTCTTGGAAGTCAAACTTCATAACTAGAGGCGCAGATATCACTAGCAGTTGATTCCTTCTTCTGGCGCAAGGGAAAGTGCTGATTCATCTCAGCCGTACCATTTCAAGAGGATCATTTATTGCTGCAAAAACCAGGTTCTTTCATAAAAATATCATTGCCTTTTTGATTGCATGTTATTGGATCCTATTTGTAATCATTCCAGAAGACAAATAAATAGATTGGCATCAGTATTTTCATTAGATACTATTGTTTCCAGAGTTGAATGATTTTTATTGAATTTATTATCAATTTCTTGCAAAATCGCATTATTTCATTTATGCTCAAAAATCACAAAAAAACCAAAAACCTTCAAAAACAACCAAAAACAGTCAGATTTCAGAGATAGCGGAAACTGGGGTTTCTACATGTTTTGGCTTGAGAACTCCTTAGGAAGGGTTAGGAGAAGGCCTTCATATCAAGTGAGTGTTGATGATCTCGATAACATCTATCAGGAACCTCCGAAGAAGAAGGCAAAGAAGCAAGTTCATTTTGATAGGAATCCTAATAACGAGAGTCATAGAGACTGCAGTGCCCCCAGAAGATAAGAATAGGGATGAGGTAAATATGGATGATTTCGTCATGGTTGTTGTCCCTCATTTTTGACTTGTTAAAAATTGGGACAACCTATCAAAATTTTGATAAAATTTGAAGATTTTCTCTTCTAAGGCACGTTTTACAAGGTGCAAAGGTTAGAAAATTTCAGTTTTGGGTCTATAGTCCTTTTGGCTAACATTTTTCACTCACTCTTGTCCGTTTTCGTGAAATTCTGAGTCATTTTTAGTGTGTTTTTGGTCAATTTCGGGATTTTTAGGCAACTCAGCAGAATAGGGAAATTTAAGCCTAAGAGCAAAATTGCTAAATGTCCAAAAAATCCCAAAAATTGCTAAATGTCCAAAAAATCCCGAAAATTGCTGAATGTCCAAAAAATCCCGAAAATCGCTGAATGTCCAAAAAATCCCGACTGCCTTATGCAAAATTGCTAAAACTTCCAAAAGTTCTGAAATTGCTAAAACTTCCAAAAGTTCCGATTTTGCTTAAGTTGTCTAAAAATACCTATTTTTATTAAAATGAAATTGTCAAATAAGCTAAAAGGTCCGATTTCTTCTATTTGACAAAATGTAAAATTGCAATGAGTATCTAAAAACCCGAAATGCAAGTAAAAGGCATTTTTGAAGTTATTTGTTATATTTTTCACTTGCAATGAGCATCAAAAAAACCCGAAATGAGTTTTGCAAGTGTTTTTGTGAATTTTGTAGCTTGCTCTTGCTCATATGTACCCCGATTGAAGAGATTTTGGCATGAAGAAAACTTGGTAAGGTCTGCAACTTTATTAAATTCCCCATTTTTGCTCTACCATTACCACGTTTTTGCAAATTTGAGTTTGTTCAAGGCGCTTTTTATTTTTCTGTTTTTGTTGTTTTAAGTCTTTTATTCTTGGGTTGCCTTTGTATGGAGATTAAGATTGCATATTATAAAAAAAATGTATGGCTGAAAATGCGTTTTTCCACTCCACATACCCTTCATTCATATCTCTTTCATACACCATCATACTTCATTCGCCCTTCATTCATAAAAACGTTTTTCTCTCTCTTTCATTCGCCTTTCCATTTCACTTTTCATTCACTTGCCTTCATTTCATATTCATTTGCCATTACCATTTTTCTTCATCATCATTATCATTTTCTACAAAAATGATGCCCTTGGCTGAAAATCGGGTTTTCATAATCTGATTACAAGTGGGAGATTTTGACCAAGGTTACAAGTTAAAATGATAAACTTGCAATGACCTCTTATTTTTCCTACCTTGCACTTTTACTTGCAATGGCTTCCAAAAATCCCGATTACATTATACCTTACTTGCTATCAGCCTTCCAAAACCCGAAATTCACTTGTGAGCCCATTTTTGCATCAAATTATCCCTTCCCTTGTCAGTCTTGTTTACACACATGATCTATCAAACCAATAAATCAAGGCATGGGCATTGTTTTATAACAATTTCATCTTGAATAAGGTGTTATGGGTTCTTCATCAATGAACAAAAGAAGAAGAGATACAACAATAATTCATGGAGCAGCTTGAAGGTCAATAATCGTCATGAAACTATCTAGGGACAAACTAAATCAAGCATGGAAAGAGGACGCAACGAAGAGAAGAACTTCCTAAAGAAATGGTACTACTCCAAGCCTGTGATAAGGTTGAAGTTCGCCAAGGACACGAAGATCATTAAGAATGCAAATTCTCGTTCCAAGTTCGAGATCTCTTCACCAATCCTGAATACTTCAAGTTCTAAAATCCTAAAGCAGCATGAAGATCATCGCAGATGAAGGATGATGTAGTTAGAGTCGTGTCTTGGACACTTAAAATAATTTCAATTATGTATTTTACTTTCGACAAAGTATATGTAAAAACAAGTTTTGCAATTGCAAGTGTTCTTTCCTTGCAGTTTTGGAAAATGTAATTACATGTAAGTTCTTACAAACCAAATCACAATTTGGATTGTAATTTTAATAATTCAATTGCAATTAGTTATCGGTTGAGAGATTTTCTCAAGTTTGTTGAGATCCTCCCACCTTTTTCTCCAAACCTCTCTCCTATAAATACTTGAGAGGGTTTATTGTAATTTTTGATCTTTTGGCAATGCAACAAAATTCTGCCAATTTGTGAATGCATTCTAAGACTTTGAGTTTAGATGTAAATCAGATTGCAATCAATAAAGAAAACAAATTGCTTCCAAACTTTGTGTTGGTACAAATTGTAATGTGACGACATTATCTGAAATTGATTGTGGGTTTTGTGGTGTTATACAAGAGAGATTTAAACTCAATTCTGCAGACTTTGAGCTGCAAATTGTGTTTAAAATTTTCGATTAGTTTTCAGATTTGATACTACAGACTTTGAACTGTTTGTCACGTTTGAAGCTATTATAGAACGCTCAAACAAAGGGGGTAACTTGCAGACTTTGTGTTGCTTTTATTCTGTATTTTGAGCTGCTACATACTGTACTTGGTTACCAGAAAATCATCTAAAAAGGTTGATAGGAGAGTAAATTGTCAAAGACTTTGTGCTTTCAATTTGATTTCCCGTCTCGGAAGAGCAACGGAGGACTTTGTGCCTTTATGGAAACTTTGCTTCTTTATTTGTTTACTTCATAAATCATTTATATTTTCAGCTATGATTCTTTTCTGAAACAAGAGAAAAGAATAAGTGTCTTTTCTGGAAAAGGAGAAAAAGACAGAGTTTCACCCAGATTTAGAATAGATTTATAGTTAGAGTGTATTTTTGAATTGTTAAAATAGACAGAAAAGGGGGAGCCTTCCCTTTAAATAGGAGAGTTTAACTCACGTGCTGTGGTTGAAACCACAATTTTGCATATCCTCAAGGTATACAAAATTTTCAACCAACAATGGTCAAGGCTAATCTCGGTAGAAATACCAGACATGCAGATTTGAGTCTCTTCAAAGTTGTATCCGAAAACCTTCAAGAAAGAGTGCTAAAAGATGGAAAAGACAAAGCAGCCCTCAAGGCTGAAAATCAGAAACTTAGGCTTTTCATTTCTAACCTTGTTCGTGCGTCCTTGCAAACAACCCAGTTGCCGCCCCAGATCTTGGAAACACCAGCTGATCACCATCAGTTAAGACAGTTGGTCATATGTGGGAAGGAGACTCAGGAGTGGATCGAGAGCTTCATTGTCAGAGGAAGGGAGATCTTGGCTCAGATGTTCCAATTGAGAGAAGATGCTCATGAACTTCATCAAGGCATCCAAGGATTTGAACAAACACTGGCTGAAGTAAAACCTAGGCATGAGATTATCATTGCTGATTTAGACACAGCCTACGGTTCAGCAGTTTCAAAGGAGCACAAAAGACAAATCCTTGCTTGGAGAGAGCGTCATGTTTTCAAAGTTAAAACTTATGAGAGGATATCCGAAGAATTCATCACCTACGGACAAAGGGTGGTTTGAAGCTCTTCTTTTCATCAGTTCGTCATAGAGATCCCTCTCGAGTCTGACCTCGAAGATGGTTCTTACGTCGGGCTTGAGGAGGTGCAAAATCAGTTCAGAATGTTGTTCATAGTTGCGATCCGGTTGGCGGAAGGATAGGCCATATTTGATGATGTCAGCAAAGTTCAATAAAGCGGCCAATGAGGTCGAAGATTTCCTGAGATCTATTGCGATCTGAAGATATTCTTGAAAAGCGGTGTTTTGTTGTTGATGGCATAGATGCACCGAACCGGGACACAATCTCTAACTTCCTAGCGGATGTGATCGAGCTTTAAAGCAGCTTTCTTCTAGAAGCTTTCTTTCCCGCTTTCTTTCTATTCTTAGAATAATCCTTATCCATTCTTTGAGGATAGAAAGAAGATAAGATGTAATAGTTGGCGTTTCCCGCTTTTTCTGCTTTCTAGGGTTTTAAATTTCTAGAATTAGTAATAAAGCTTGCTTGTTGAGCAAGCCCTAGATTGTGAAAGCAAGGAGATTTTAGGGTTCCCTACTCCTCTGCTTGTCTATAAATAAGAGCCTTTGCTTATTTAGTTTTTTAACCGTGCTAGTGAGAACAAAGCGCTGAGCCTATGTGCCTTCTATTTGTTGCTCAAGTATTGTTCATTTGTGTTGTGATAAGCAAATTGTTGAGCCTCTTTAGCCAACAAGGAGTTAGTGAGATTGCTGTTTTCTATTGTGTTAAGAATAAGTTTGCAAACCTCCTTAGCTACAATTTCTTATTCAAGGCATATTAGAAGTAAGCTTTGTTTCAGAGATTTGAGTAATAAAATCATGAGCCTCTTTTGCCTTGGTCCAAAATCTCAGATTTCCGTTATCTATGTTCTACTTTTATGATCTTTATTTCAGCTTGCAGTGAAGTGTGTAGGTGTTTGTTGAAAGAGAGATTATTGAAGTATTTTTTTTTTGTCAGAAAATCTACCTTGTTAATTTCTATAAATAAATAAATGAATATTATTAAATTATGAATGGTGGAAATATACATAGTATAATCATCATAAAATAATTATATACCTATATTGATATTCTTAAGCTTAGCACGTTAATAAGATTTGCAAATAATCCGAACAAGCATTACCGTTTCATCACCAGGAGCCAGCTGATCAAACGGGGCAATGCTTTCTTGAAGTCACGCCTCTTTAATCAAGTGAAATAAAGGAATTCGTAGACTTCATAGGGGGAATAAGAAAATACCTAGTATAGGCATAGGCGATCTGAAGGAATGAAGGCACGCGATGTTTCATTTTAGAAACTTAGAGAGACTGTAGACTATGGCGGATAGGAGGCGATAATGATCATTCCAAGAACTTGACTCTATGAGCATCTGCGCCTAACGTTTTGGTGTTTGAGTCTCCATGGCAATAGAAGGGGATATCCGCAGTATATAGGAGCGTCGCACATTGAGTGGTAGTTAGATATGGAATACCATAGTGGTTCAGGTGACAATGCCTTGCGCGGGTAACGTGGCCGCTTCAAGGATGCAAGGGCATAGTGGAGGGCTCTGGTCTGGTTGTCGTCACCCTCAGTAACACTTTCACAGCTGCTATGACCGATCAAGTTCAAACAGAAGAACTTACCCCGTATAAAGGAAGCATAAAGAAAAATATGTGTTGGTCTTAGTTGGCAAACATAAGGAGATCGGGGTAAGTGATATATAAAGTGCGAATTATTGATATAGGAAGGATATCTGAATATACTCTAAGAGGTGAAATAGGGAATTACTGATAGAAGGCGCCTTTATGGCATATGCAGACAGAGGTATGTGATTCCAAAGCTATTGAATTTATAATTACATAATTGGCTATTAACATCATTACTTTGTCAAGCTTGTGATTTATATTTATTAGTTTTTATGACAAGCTTATCACAACATGGGTTTGTAGACTACATGTATACTATAGATGTGTGTACATACACTCATAGTTACCTCATAAATGATGAGTAGATATAGTACATATAAATAATATAAAACAATATTTATGGTTATCCAATAATAATGACTCTATTATGATAAAGGTACAATAGGACCTCATCTTGAGATTTTAATAGACGCTTAATAGCTACTTGATGGTCTTATGAAGTTATATAGAAGAGTCGTTCATAAGAGTGATAGGGCAGAAATGAATAATCCTTGGACAAGAATGTAATATTTATTTCATCTTCAACCGTATTAGACGTTATTACAGAAATTTATTGATCTTTAATGTTTCTAATGTCTCTTTGAGAAATATTGAGTGCAAGATTCGGGTTTAAGTGCTTACGCCCAAGAGGGGACATTACAAAATCATCCAAAAAATGGTTTTGTGAAAAAAGCACCCTTTTCGCAAAAGGCACTCAATATTTCAAGTCACCAGATTTAGTTTTTAGGGTTTGTAGCTCCCAGCTACATCTCTTCATATTTGTTCTAGCTTCGTGATGAATTTGTCAGCCAAGCTTCAGGATCAATTGGGCAACTGGAATTCAGGGTCAAACAAAGGCAGTTTGTCACAGCAGAGGTTGAAAATCTTTAAAATATTTCCAACTCCCTAAAGCTTGGGCTCCAAACGTAAAAGTGGGCCTAGTTGACTCTCAGTTACGATGTTTGCATGCTACCTCTTTCATATGGCGTCCTAAAATTAGAGAAGAACTTCAGTTAGTGTTGGGTGAAAATTATGTAATCAGCTTTTCGATAGATTACACAACTTGGACTTCAACCACAGCTATGTGAGATGTGAATCTCTCCTCTCGGAAAGGGGAGGCGCCCTTCTTATTGCTAACAGAAGCGATAGTAAATCAAACAAGTAATTACAAAATGTACACGAAACTTACGAAGTGGGGGGGGTGTGTTACATTCATCCTTCTCTCTTTTTTCAGAGAAGATGTTTACAATGCTTCACCGTTGGAAGTTCACAATTCTTAATAACCTTAAACTAACAACTAGCAGTAATACCAATACCTCTATCTCGTCAAAGCAAAGAGTAGAGATACCAGGAGTGATTAATAACAAACAAAATAAAGTAAAAGGAAAGCTCCGACTGGCCGTTCTAGTAGCTTTATCAGTGTTGGATCTGTGTGGACGTACCATTTGCTACGTTAGAAGCACAAAGTCTTCTTAGACGCAACAATTCCTCGAACAACATGAACGATTACAAACACAAAGTCTTGTAGATCCTTGACAAAGTATCAAAGTATGAATAATTCCTGACACAAAGTCTTGTAGATCCTCCATGAGAACATGCAAAGAGCATGAATGGTTACAAACATAAAGTCTTGTAGATCATTCAACCAATGATAAGCAGAAATACAAATGCAATCTAAATAATAAATGTAACACAAAGTTTACATCAACTACTTAGAGTCCTTCAGATTCTTCAAACTAATCACTACCAAATAAGATCAACTCACAAAAGTATCGAATCCAACGCAAAGTTTGGCTTGCAATCCTTTTCTTTATTAATCGAATCTCATTCACAAAGCATGAACGCAAAGTTTCACAAATTTGCTTCAAAAAGGGTAGCACTTCGTTGCAAAACACTAAAGGATAAAATTACAATGAAAATCCCTCACATTATATAGAAAGAGGGATGAGCAAAAGAAGGAAAGAGATTGAGAAAATCAGGGAAAGTTAGGTGAGCGATTTTAAGAGATCTCACCTAACTTTGACCAAAGTCAAAGTGTAATTTGTTTTGAAAATATTACATCTTTGGCCTTGGTGTAATTACAATTTACCAAATGACATTCGAAAATGTTGAGAAATATTTACAAGATGCATAATGGGATGCACCGGAAATGTCTAACACTGGAGAATAGGGGGCTGCTTCACGTTTCTTTGCATTGGGCGCGGAAGTCTTCAAATTTCCTCCTAGTCTCCTGCGAACTTCTCCTCTGAACCAGCGGTGTAATCCACAATGAATTGTGAATTCTGTGATGATCTCATGTGAGGATGAGTGAACCTTCTTACTGTCAGAGATCGTCTTGAGTTGTCCAATGTGAGCCTTGTATCACAAAATGATGTTCAAGCGAGATGCGAGGCGTCATCAAATTCATGATAGCTTCCTTGAAGATGCAGGATATTTCTGTGGCCGGCAGGAAGATACGATTTTCTTCAAGAAGTTGACCAGGAAACTCTCTGATACTTTTGTCAAGAATAGTGCGATGCCCGTCGACATCTTCCTGTATTTGGTGAATATCTTCATTGAGAGATTGAACCACTTGAATCCTATGTTTCAGCGATTCTCTTACCTCTACAAACTTTTCTTTGTCCGGGGAATTAC
>VDFB02027573.1:0-25212 GCA_007258455.2 Sequoia sempervirens | reverse complement strand
TTTTAGGCGTCCCCTTTGGCCTCTTGCAAGTTTTTAAGTATTTTTCTCTCCTGAAGGTCCTCTGTTTGATCTTGAATCTAGCGATGATGCTGACACATTCACTGCGGAGCTGAGTCCAAACTGAAGAGAAGTGCCTGGGAGACATGAAGATGAAAAGCTGAGATTAGGGCTTCAAAAGAATGGGCGCCTTTTCCAAGAAAAGGCTCTTTTGCTAATGCCTTGGTGAATTTTCAAACTTTGTTCTTCAGCCTTTTGAAATGACCTCTCGTGCTTTGATCTGGATTTCTGATTGATCGGAGAGTCAGATGATTTCGCTTGATATCTCATCAGGTACCCAGCTCTGTTCTGACAAAGATGACTGACTTCAGAAAACTTGGATTTCATTTTAGGGCCCCTTTATTCAAGGGCGCCCCTCATTGAAAAGAGCTCTTTTGTTTTTCAGCATGGTTATCTTTGTCTGAAAAGTGTCCTACTTTGATCTCGATTATCCATTGACTGCACTGTCAGATGTTTACGCTTTCAGTTGCGTTTCCGAGATCTACTTGGGTTGAGAAAGTTATCTTGGGAAGCCTTTTGTGATTTATCAGCATCTGGAGGTCAAGAAAGAAGGGCGCCTTTCTTTTGGAAAGGCTCTTTTTTCTTAGAACTTCGCCGTTAACTGTGTTTTCCTGACATTTCCTCAACTGCCTCTTTTTGCTTCGTCAGCAGCTGCTTGTGATCTATTCATCGGATGATCTAGATGATTGTTTCATTGTCGAGCCAGCAATCAAACGTCAAGAATGACTACTTTGGATGATCTTACTGACTGCATTTGACCCTCAAAGATCATGGGCGCCCCTACTTGAAAAAGGCTCTTTTCAGCATTTTGAGTTCTCTCCTTCGTAACGTTTCCAGAGTTAGTCAAATTTTGACCTTTTTCACTTTCAGGAATCTCCTTCATCAAACAACATCATTTTTGACCTTTTCCACCATGGTTGTCTCGTTGAAGCTTTTGAAGCTTAGCTTTCAGCACCTGGTACTGGCCAATCTGCCATTAATGGTTGTGGAGGTTCTAACTTTGTTCCTGAAAAATAGAAATAGACCCACCAGAGTAAAACATGTCTTTTGATGATTCTGACTTGACCAATGAGATCGTGAAGCCTTTTAACCCTATCAAAATCATTTTCAATCATTTCTGGGAAGGTCCTATTTTCGGGGGTTTTCCCTGAAAATAGGGGCAAAAACCCTAATTTTCAAATTTTCAGAATTTTGCACATGTGTTCCTTGATAGAAACCCACCAAGATTCTATGATTGGTTTGACCTAAAACTGACTTAACATGGCATTTTAACAAGATTTAGCTCAATTTACACAGAATGCCAAAAAATTAATTTTGGGTACAACAAATCAGCTATTTTCTCTCCAGAAGCCATTTGAAGGATTTAATGACGGTCATTTTCAGTGTTCTTCGTAGTTCTAGGTTCAAGTTGCATAGAGGAATAATTTTCCACACTTCATCTTTCCAGTACGTTCTTGCCAGGAATTCATCAAATTAGGTTTATACAGAGGTGTTTTCTTGAGGATTGAAAGAGGTAATTTATAACTTCTATCTTCTCACCCTCACATTTCTTCTATCCTTGTCTTAGGTTTTCTCTTGCATGTCCAAGTAAACGACGTTTTTTCACAAATCTAGCTTTCTGGGTATGTTTAGCATAGTATTGCCAACAAAACCCATGTGCCAAAAAATTTCGGGAAAATTGCTCCGCTACCCTATTTTAGGATTTTTGAAAAAAGTTATCATTTCAAAAAACCGAGAAACTAGGTTTGTTTAGCTCTCAAGCATCAAAAAAACCCATGTGCCAAAAATTTTCAGGAGAAAAAAGCTTTTGAATCCCCCACTGCCCCCTACAGCTTCTACTCCAAGTCATTGCATGTGAAAGGAAAAACCACTTTTTCAAATTTTTGACATTGTGGGTCTATTTAAAAAGATATTCTCTACAAAACCCACGTTTCAGATTTTTTTCATAAAAATTGCCCCTCGACAAGCTATTTTTAGCCTCACTAGAAAAGTTTCCTGAACATATCCGTGTTTACAATCAACAGTCTAGTTTTTTAGTATGCAATTCACTCAAATTGAATTCAAGACCAAATCGGTCTTGATTCACGATTTCATCAGAACAACTAACACCGACTTGCATCAAGTGCATTCGGAGGTTGACTTGAACACTTTGGAAGGCATAGATCAGAACACACTTCAGAACATCGAGCACATCCGGGGGTTGATTGACAAGCGTAGACACTCCAAGCCCACAGATTCCATATGGTTTCGTACCTCATATAGCTGATAGCCTTTCTTCAAGGCCAGTTTAGAGGGTTGAATACTGTTGGAACTCTACTTGTGCAATGAGTTTGTGTGCATTTCTCACAGCTAGAGTGTTCGCAGTCAAACTTCGTGGTTTCATCATGCAACACTCTTTCATTGAGAAGAATCAAGAAAAGCGTCAAAGGCATCAAGCTCAAGAAGAAACAGAGATCATCACTCCAGTTACAAAGCCGCCAAAGTTACCAATCAGTGAACTGCCAGTTGAAGTGTGCAGATATTTCCAAGATTGCTCAATTAGCTAACAAGCAATAAACTAACAGTTGAATATCAGTGCTCCAGAGGATGAGCCAGTTAACAACTTCTTGGAGGAGTTGATTGCTCGGGGAGGCAGCCAATGAACTACTAGTCAGGACGTCCCACCTTTTCCAGATAGACATTAGACACAACTGTTAAATTGATGCTTCTTTCCAAGTTAACTCATTGTCTCACCAATCGTGCATGTCTATTTTGGAGATACCTATGTATATGTGTTCTTTTAAGTTTATAATCAGTTAACTGAGGTATTTTTTCCAATGAACTATTAAGTTGCATGCATTCAGACATGGGAATAAATCCTGCATGTTGGCAAGAACTAATGTTAACTCAAGGAGATTTTAGGGTTCCCTACTCCTTTGAGATTCTATAAATAAGAGCAACCTTGCTCATTGTATTTTAACTTTTGCTTGCGATAACAAATTGTTGAGCCACTTTCTCCTGCAATATTGCTATTCAGTGTTCGTTCACATTGTGTAAGAACAAGACTGTATGTTTGTTTCATCATACAATCTGCTGTCCCAGATGTACTATTGTTGTTAAAGAAAGCTTTGAGGAAATAAATCTCATGCCTTTGTGCTTTGATCCAATGTCTCATTTCTTTCAGTAATTGGCTTCCATAATCTTTATTTCGATTTACACCTCGGATAGAGTGTTTCACCTTCTTGGGAATTTAGGGATGAGGATTATCATTTAATGTTGTTTCTAGTAATCTATATTTCAGCCTACACCTCGGACAGAGTGCCTCACCTCCTTGGGAATCCTGAGATCTAGCTTACTGTTTGAGTGTTTACTTGCATAAACTTTATTTCAGCGTCAGTCTAAAAGAGCAATGAGCCTTTGGCTGCATTTTGAGAGGCAATTTGTCTAAGTGATCCAACCATTCCCAATTGCTCCTAGATCCTCTCGCTCTGATTTTACTTGAGGAAATAGGATAGTTATAGCTTTAGCCTAGTTGTAGTTAAGATCTACAAAACCAGAGAAAACCTTAGCTGCAACGTATTTGGTTTTATAACCTTGTACCTTTACCAGCTGAGTAAAAAAGATAGGAATTTAGATTACTTTACTTTTTACATAAAACAGCAAAAGAGGGAGCTTCGCCTCCTAATTTGAAGAGTAGTTCATCTGTGCATAGCTGTCTGTTTCCAATACGCACTCCAGAGGTGCGAATTGAAACACCAATAGGTTGATGTTATACCATTCACATGGACTCAATAAATTGAAGTGCACTACCAAAAAGGGTTGAAAGATGATGTAGAATGCTGATTGTTGACCTCCAAACTCACATTGTAGAATGCTGATTGCTGATTATTAACATAGTCCTCTATCAACTGATGTTTTGTATTCATAATTCTCTCCTCCAATTGCAAAATTACTATAATTCTTCCATTTTTACAATGTGGAAAGTATGATCTTATTTGTTTTCGGACTTAATACACTTTCCATTTACAGTGCTAAGATTATCTAGATGCATGGTAGAACTAAAACATTCTACAAGAGATTTTTTAAGTTTTTTAAATGTTTAATGTTGATTAACATCCAAAAAGTAATATTATACATAATAAAGACATACCATTTCCACACAAGTTTGCCAATGCTCCACCAACCATCTGAAGTGTTTGTGAATCTTCTGCCTTACTGGCTATTTTTGCAAGCAATTTAACACCTCCCTGTTTCATAATCAACTCCTGATTTTTTTCTGCAACAATAATAAGATTATCAATATAGATGTAATTACGCTACATACTTTTTCTATAGTTGGGGGTAGCTAGCATGGCTAATAGCAATGACAAACTAAAAGAAAAATGAAAGAGCTTTTATTGGAACAAATCAAGTGGCACCATAAATATTTTTATCATTATTAGATCATGTTTGTTAAAATCAAGATATGTCATAATTCTAACCATGTGTTAAATTTTGGAAGAATGTATGGGATTTTAAAGGATAGAAAAAGATAAATTCAGAAATCGAAGTATCTTATGTTCTGGTCATAATTTCTAAGGATCTTGAAGGTACAAGCATAATTTTTGAAGTTTCTTTAAGGGAGATTTTCATGGTTTCACTAGACTACTAGAAAGGAGAAAAACAAGAAAAGGTGAGCTGAAAGGGTAAAAAATCCAGATGCACATCACAGACATTTGAATTAGACAACAACGACAGAAACACATTAATAGAAACTAAGGTAAAAGATAATTATACAAAAAACAGTTTATTTTACATAAACCAATGTTGTAACAGATGTTTCAAGCCCTTAACTGAAAATTTTAGAGAGAAATTAGCACCTTGGTTGATTGAGACATGAGCATTCAATGAGAAGAATGAACTTGTAAATGCTTATGATAATTAACGACAATTGTTTGGCCTAAAAGGCAATATTTCAAAATAAAATAAAATAAGAGAATATCCAACAGTCACTCAACTAACCAAGATTATCATGATGAAGCTTAGTTGAACACATAAATTACAGGAAAGGATGGGTAAAAAATAGAAGAGGCCATTAAAAATGTAAACCAATATCAGAAAAGTAAAACCTAAAACAAGCAATATCAAATAAGAAACAATACAAACAGTTCACTGGCTAAAATCTTTGAGTTGATTAGAAAACCAAGTTATGGTGGCATTTGAGAAAATGTTCAAAACAAATTGAGAATTATCCACATTGGGAAAAACATGGGCAAAATGGACATAGTCTATGCACCTTGAGTTGGGCAGGCAACATTGTATGATACTAGCACGGGAAAAAGCTGAAAAATTGAAGATAAAGAATTGGTTTAGAGAGAGATGGCAAAACTCATTATATGTTGATTAGAGATGCTTTGAGATTGGAATTAACATAGGTTTAAAGCATTGTGCTAAAAAATACAATTGTCCTTTACTAAATGGGATAAAATATATTTGGCCATAGTACAAGACAAATTTCTTGACAATTTAATTTGGTATTCATAAGCAGATAACATAAATAGGCAATCATAAAATATAGAAGGATGGAACATAATAGGACATTTAATTTATATTACTAAAGGTATACGTTGTAAGCAACTTAAAAAGTTATTACAAGTCAAGATAAAGCAAAAGAAGAGGGTATTGAGATGATCTCCACAAAATAAAACAAAGATACGACATTTGAGTTGAAAGGATCTGATGTTATGAGATCGCTTTACATTTATGTACCAAAGAAACCGAAGCAAAGGAAGAGGAAAATGAAAAGATGATTTGCCATTATCTATTGAAAGTCTCATTATATAGACACATTGAATGTACTTATCTCCTTGGTATAACAAAAAAATGTATTTAATACTATTAGGTTCTCACTCAAGGGTAGGATATGCCGGGAGTTTGGGAAATGTTATGTTTATTGGAAAAACTGTGCTCTAAATTGTATATTATATTTTTACAATTATTTTATGATCATTTTGTTGAGTCAAGCAAGAAATAGTAGTGTTGTGAATAGATAACCCACATTCTATAGAATCAATTATTAGTATACTATACTCTCATGATTGCATTCAGCATTGTAATAAGAATTCATTAGTAGCTAGAGGTTATCTAGGAACTTGTCATGTCCCCTTCTAGTTGACATCTCTCGGAGCAAAGGATTAGCCTATTATACGACCCTCGTAGGCTGATAGGTTGGATAGAGGGTCATGATGGAGCTTGCCTCAGCTTCAGTTGGCAGTTCTTGATCAGTTGGCTTTCGTTCGGGCTCATTCGGACACTTGTTGCATAAGTTGCTATTTTTAGCAGTTATTGGCAATCAGCGTGGGACCCCTACTATTTTTAGCAGTATGGATGGATTATGTTCAGAATCACTTCTTTGTTCGTCAGCTTCAGACGGCTCGAGCATCGGGTTAATATTGAAGGAGATATTAATATTTAATTGATTTAATTAAATATTAATTACTGGAGCATTATAATATAAAGTTATAATATTTTATTATAACTTAAGTGATTTTGATAAAGGGGTCGCCCATCATCAGAAAGGGGCCATTTGTTGATTATATTTTATTATAAAAATTTGGTTGAAGACTATTGAAGAATTAAATGTAAAAGTTCGAATTATTTTAATATTCCCTATTTTTGAGGAAATCGCACTTTTCATGTGTATAAGCCATTTGCATTGGAATTCGAGCCATTATGTGATATTGAGTTATTGAAAATTGATCAAGTTTGGTCTGAGCACAGAAACTTAGGGTTTCAGTCTCGAATGCATTGGGGAATGAGCCATCTCCAGTGAGAGCGATTCAGAGGGTGTGAAATA
Source organism: Sequoia sempervirens (assembly GCA_007258455.2). Classification (NCBI taxonomy): domain Eukaryota; kingdom Viridiplantae; phylum Streptophyta; class Pinopsida; order Cupressales; family Cupressaceae; genus Sequoia; species Sequoia sempervirens. The sequence continues at coordinate 18,341 of VDFB02027573.1, read as the reverse complement.
TCATCCGATTTATTGCCAGCAGAGAAATTTCTTCATCCAGAAGAAATTATAGAGCTTCACAGTGATTCAAACTTCAGGGGTTTCGGTTATTTCATTTATCCAGAAGAGTTATTATATCAAGGTGCATATTTCAAGAAGATCTGGAGAGTCTTAAGGAGGCCGTACAATTTACATTTATTGTGCTGTCAGCCATACTATCCTGTACCAGGCCGTACCTTTCCAGAAAAGAGGCGTACTTTCTTCCAAAGTCAAATCGCCACATTGAGTTCAGTCTGCCATTGTTATCTTGGACGCCTACATGCCTGGCACTGTTCTGGATCAACAAAAGGAGGAAAAGAAGAATTTGTTATAGCGTACCAGATCTGGTCATCTTCAGTTGCTCGAATATCGGTTCTTTTATTAATCAAAGTCATTGCCTTGTATTTGCATGCTATTGGATCTCAGTTGTAATAAGTCCAGGAGTTAAATAAATAGACTGGCATCAATATTTGCACTATATTTTTGTATTTCCGGACTTGTAAGATTTTACTTAGATTTTCTATCATTTATTTGCAAAATCGCGTTTCTTCATATTTTATGCAAAAACGTCATAAAAACCAAAAACTGCAAAAACAAACAAAAAACTATTAGATTCAGCAACAGGGGGAAACTAGGGTTTCTACAGTGGTATTAGAGCTAAATCCTGCCATCCTAAGGGTTTAGCAGTCTTATGCAGCCAGAGCAGATTGGGTCTCACAGGTATTACACACGCAGACGTGCTCTGATTGAAAGGCAACAGAGTTTGAGCAGGCAGCCAGGAAACATAGCTGACAGGAATGACAGGGCTGACAGAACAGATATACCTAGGACAGAGATCCCACATAATAACAGAGATCAGGACGATGCAGAGGTTTTGCATGCACTCAGAGATCTTCGTGTAGGTCAACAGCGGTCCGATGATGTATTGCAGCAGTTGACAGTAGCACTTTAGAGATTGGGTACTCCTAGGAGACCGTCACCACATCGTGACGATGAGAGGAGTGAAGCAGGATCTCGCAGGGCACCTAGGACAGCCTCACGGACAGCAGACAGGCCTACCAGGCCTACATTTGTGAGACAGGAGGCCGAGGAGGTTTTGGCAAGTGAGGAGCATGAGGAGTTGTTCGCTGATACGCTTATGGCAGCGAACGAGGAATGGGAGTTGGTACCACCTGAGGTCAGAGAACGGATCACTTTTGACCGTTTTATTACACAGAGGAGAGAACACCATAGAGGTCGACAGGATTGGAGACCTAGACAGCAGAATAATGACCTAAAACATGCTACAAACAGACTCAACCTAGCTATGTTCGATGGTAGTGGTAAAGTGACAGCTCAGGCTTGGATTAGTAAGCTGGACACTTTTCTTACATTGCGTCCGATGGCGGAGAGGGATGCAATCAGGTATGCAACACTACATCTGGAGGGAGTAGCATATGACTGGTGGCACCACGGCATGGTGACATTACAGCATGACAGGATCACATCATACCAGGAGTTTGTGGACAGATTGGTTGAGCGTTTTGACAGGAAGGATCCTGAATCCTACTTCAGAGACTTGGCTCAGTTGAGACAGAGTGGCAGCTTGGAGTCGTATATTGGTGACTTTCAGAGGTTATCAGTTATGGTTCCGAACATTTCAGAGAGACGATTGGTAGTACTCTTCATGGAGGGTTTGACAGAGCCATTGAGAGGTTGGATCAAAGCATTTGATCCTCCTTCGTTACAAGAGGCGATGAAGAAAGCTCGGAGTATGGAGTTGGCAGCACCTTCTAGTAGATTCAACTCCCAAGGTTCTTCATCTTTCAGGGATAATAAGGGTTTTAACAAAAACAGGGACAAATCTGATTTTAACAAAGAAAAATCAGATTTTAAGAACAATTCAAAAGGTAAATCAGCAGCTCCGCCTTTGGATCGAGAGGCCCTTAACAATCTACGCAGGAAGAAGCTTTGCTTCTACTACAAAGGTCCATATGACGCCAATCACGATTGTCCTCAAAGACCTAAGGGCAAGGAAAATCGAGTGATGTGGGCATATTATGAGGATTCGGAATCAGAAAATTCCGAACAGCAGGAGAGTTCTGAGGATTCAGAGCCTGAGGCTTTAGAGTCTAAGCCAGAGATGGAGTCTGAACTTCAGATACAGGAGGCACGCCTATCTAGCATTCAGCAAGAGGGCTCTTTCAGGATTCGGGGTGTGCTAGCAGGACAGAGGGTCATTACCCTCCTTGATACAGGAGCTACACACAACTTTATAGATGCTAGATTCGTTGAGAAACGCGGAGTCATCACTGAGGAGTTCGAGGGCATTAGGGTCAAGGTGGCCGATGGATACACTTTGAGATGTGAACGCATGATAAAGGATCTCCCTTTACGCTTGAACAATTATGAGTTCAAGGCAGATTACTATGTTGTTAATATGGGGGATATTGATTTGGTCTTGGGAATGAAGTGGCTTCATTCATTGGAGGAAGTCACTCTTCGTCTCAAGGACATGGAGATCCGTTTCGATGTTGACGGGAAGACACACATACTAAAAGCAATTCGGGACAGCAACATCAAAACAATCTCTTTTCGTCGGATGGAGAGTCTCATGCGTCACGACATGGTAGAGTGGGCTGCCGAGTGCACTTTAGCACCTATACAGGAGGGACAGCAGAAGATTGAATATCATCCAAACATACAGCAATTGAGAGTCAAGCACGATAAGGTGTTCAGTGATATTCCACCAGGTAGACCTCCAGACAGGGGCATAGAGCACATTATTGAGCTCGAGGAGGGCGCTAAGCCCGTTATGATAACTCCTTACAGGCATCCTAAGAGATTGAAGGATGAGATAGAAAAGACAATAAAGGAGTTACTTGCTATGGGTCACATTCGGCCTAGCAAATCACCATTCGCTTCTTCGGTTATTTTGGTTAAGAAGAAGGATGGAACATTACGCATGTGCATTGACTACCGAGTCCTGAATAAGAGGACGATCAAGAACAGGTATCCGATACCGAGGATTGACGAGCTTATTGATGAGCTCCATGGAGCATGTTACTTTACTAAAATTGATTTACGGTCAGGGTATCATCAGATCAGAGTCCGTGAGTAGGACATAGAGAAGCTTGCCTTCCGATGTCATTGTGGGCACTTCGAGTTCGTAGTGATGCCATTTGGGCTCACTAATGCGCCAGCTACCTTTCAGTCTACGATGAACAGGGTTTTTCATTCATTACTGAGGAGGTTTGTGTTCGTCTTTTTCAATGACATCCTTATATACAGCAGGACTTGGCAGGAGCATCTGGCTCACTTGGAGACCGTGTTGAGTATACATGAGAGGGAGTCCTTGTACGCCAAGGAATCCAAGTGTGACTTGGGGATGACCGAATTGCTATATCTAGGTCACATCATCAGTGCAGATGGAGTGCGGATGGATCCTGAAAAGATCCGCGCCATTATTGACTGACCTACACCGGCAAACCTGACACAGTTGAGAGGGTTTCTCGGTTTGTGTAGATTCTACCGCAGATTCGTGAATGGTTATTCACGACATGCAGCCCCGATGACAGATTTATTGAAGAAGGGGGCATTTATTTGGACTCCAGAGGCATAGGAGTGCTTTATGAGGTTTAAGGAGTTGATGACCACATGCCCTGTTTTGGCACTACCTGACTTTACGAAGCCTTTTGAGCTTCAGTGCGATGCATCAGGTGAGGGCATTGGTGCGGTGCTTATGCAGGACAAGCACCCGATTGTGTACGAGAGCCGAAAACTCAGAGGGCCCGAGAGACTTTATAGCATTTATGATAAGGAGATGCTCGCCAGCATGCATGCCTTAGCAAAATTTTGACAATATCTTGTTGGCAGCAAATTTTGCATTAAAACTGATCATAACAGTTTGAGACACTTTTTGGGGCAGCGAGATCTCAATGATAGACAGCAGAAGTGGGTCAGTAAGTTGCAGGCTTATGACTTTGATATTTCGTATATCAAAGGTACACAGAACGTAGTAGTTGATGCTCTTTCACGTAGGCCATATTTGAGCTCTATCGTTCATATATCAGAGGATTGGAGGCATATGATAGTGGCAGAGTATGCCAAGGATACTTGGGCCTCCAGCATTGTTGAGGGATCGACGATTGATACCAGATATACACTTGTGAATGACTTGATCATTTACAAGAACAGAATATTTTTGATCCCAGGTTCAGAGGTGAAGAACATTGTTATGCGGCCTTTCATGACATGCCTACTGCAGGACATCCCGGATACTTCAAAACCTATGACAGATACGGGAGAGATTCACATGGAAAGGACTCAAGGCAGATGTTCTTCAATATGTGCGTGAGTTCCCTGTTTGTCAGCAGAACAAGCAGGAGAACACGTATCCGGCAGGTTTATTGCAGCCACTTTCGATTCCTGACAGGAAGTGAGAATGCCTGTCGATGGACTTCATTACGGGCTTGCCTAAAGCCCAAGGGCGAGATTGCATATACGTAGTTGTGGATCGGCTTACGAAGTATGCCCACTTCTTTCCGATCACCACAACCTACACAGCTACACAGGTAGCAGAGGTATTCTTTCGTGAGGTGTTCAGACTACATGGATTGCCTCGGAGCATTGTGAGCGACAGGGATAGTCGGTTCTTGAGTCACTTCTGGCAGGAGGTGTTCAGACTTTGTGGGACCAAGCTCACTCCGAGCACTAGTTACCATCCGCAGATTGATGGGCAGACGGAGATAGTAAATAAGTGGGTGGAAGGATACCTCAGAAATTATATTGCAGGGCAGCAAAAGGCATGGGTCAAGTGGATTCATTTGTTCGAGTATTGCTACAACACGACATTCCACATGACTATTCAGATGTCTCCTTTTATGGCGTTGTATGGGTATGAGGCGCCGAGTTTTCTAGATTTGCTACTGAGTGACAGTAGAGTGCCGAGTGCTGGAGACTTATTGCAGGAGAGTCAGGATACTATGAAGGCCCTCAAGGAGAATATCGCAAAGGCACAGAATCAGCAAAAGCAGTATGCGGATCAGAAGAGGACGGAGAGGCATTTTGAGGTGGGTGACATGGTTTACCTCATGCTGCAGCCCTACCGTCAGTCCACTCATAGGAAGAGTGGGTCCAAGAAGCTTAAGCCACGTTATTACGGTCCTTTCAGGATCCTGAGGAGAGTTGGCGAAGTGGCTTATGAGCTTGAGCTTCCGGCAGAGAGCAGGGTACACAACATTTTTCATGTATCACGCCTCAAGAAGGCGTTGGGACATCGTGTGGTACCGTCTGCAGTGTTACCTCCCTTAGATGATGAGGGAAAGTTGATCTTAGTACCTAAGTCCATCCTAGAGTACAGGGAGAGACAGTTGCGTAGGAGGACTATCAGGGAATATCTAGTGAAATGGAGAGATTTGCCTGTTGAGGATGCTACATGGGAAAGCGAGGATATTCTGCAGCATCCGGCATTGAGATTGCTTGAGGACAAGCAATTTCAAGAGGGGCGAACTGTCATGTCCCCTTCTAGTTGACATCTCTCGGAGCACAGGATTAGCCTATTATACGACCCTCGTAGGCTGATAGGTTGGATAGAGGGTCATGATGGAGCTTGCCTCAGCTTCAGTTGGCAGTTCTTGATCAGTTGGCTTTCGTTCGGGCTCATTCGGACACTTGTTGCATAAGTTGCTATTTTTAGCAGTTATTGGCAGTCAGCGTAGGACCCCTGCTAGTTTTAGCAGTATGGATGGATTATGTTCAGAATCACTTCTTTGTTCGTCAGCTTCAGACGGCTCGAGCATCGGGTTAATATTGAAGGAGATATTAATATTTAATTGATTTAATTAAATATTAATTACTGGAGCATTATAATATAAAGTTATAATATTTTATTATAACTTAAGTGATTTTGATAAAGGGGTCGCCCATCATCAGAAAGGGGCCATTTGTTGATTATATTTTATTATAAAAATTTGGCTGAAGACTATTGAAGAATTAAATGTAAAAGTTCGAATTATTTTAGTATTCCCTATTTTTGAGGAAATCGCACTTTTCATGTGTATAAGCCATTTGCATTGGAATTCGAGCCATTATGTGATATTGAGTTATTGAAAATTGATCAAGTTTGGTCTGAGCACAGAAACTTAGGGTTTCAGTCTCGAATGCATTGGGGAACAAACCATCTCCAGTGAGAGCGATTCAGAGGGTGTGAAATATCATCCGATTTATTGCCAGCAGAGAAATTTCTTCATCCAGAAGAAATTATAGAGCTTCACAGTGATTCAAACTTCAAGGGTTTCAGTTATTTCATTTATCCGGAAGAGTTATTATATCAAGGTGCATATTTCAAGAAGATCTGGAGAGTCTTAAGGAGGCCGTACAATTTACATTTATTGCTGTTGTCAGCCGTACTGTCCTGTACCAGGCCGTACCTTTCCAGAAAAGAGGCGTACTTTCTTCCAAAGTCAAATCGCCTACATTGAGTTCAGTCTGCCATTGTTATCTTGGACGCCTACATGCCTGGCACTGTTCTGGATCAACAGAAGGAGGGAAAAGAAGAATTTGTTACAGCCGTACCAGATCTGGTCATCTTAAGCTGCTGCGAATATCAGGTTCTTTTATTAATCAAAGTCATTGCCTTGTATTTGCATGCTATTGGATCTCAGTTGTAATAAGTCCAGGAGTTAAATAAATAGACTGGCATCAATATTTGCACTATATTTTTGTATTTCCGGACTTGTAAGATTTTACTTAGATTTTCTATCATTTATTTGCAAAATCACGTTTCTTCATATTTTATGCAAAAAGTCATAAAAACAAAAAACTACAAAAACAAACAAAAAACTATCAGATTCAGCAACAGGGGGAAACTAGGGTTTCTACAGAACTACATGATTGATTGCATGAGATAGTGATTATAATTACATACACTTGGTTTTTGAATTTGGTGTAATGTGCCAAACTAAATTCTCTTGATTTTACAACTTCACAATAAACAAAAGCATGAAATCTTAGCACCTTTTGATCATCAAGATCCCAATGAGGACAAGGTGGAGGATTGGAATAATATTATATAAATATGTTTGTTAATGGCAAGCCACACAGCTCAATATTGCAAACTGTTACAAACTTTAGAAGCAAAGATATGTTTATTGTGGCAGAAAACCTTCCAAATTAATTACAAGTTATAACTAAAAATGATTGAAACTAGTTTTGGTGGTAGGCCTTTCAAAACAATTATAAACTCTAAATCTAGTAGAAAATTGCACAAATAAACATCAAAATTAATATTGCTAGAAATGAAATTGGTTCACTAATGTCTTGGCAGCAAAACCTTCCAAACGTACAAATACTAAAATCAACTACGAATCTTATATCTTTTCTAGCAGAGAACTGCACAGAAAATTACATGCAAAATATGAGAATGTTATAGCTGGAAAATGTATATAATTTTTAATTTTAGAGAATTTCTATGCATAATAATCAACTAAACAGTTTATTTAAGGTCTGATATAAAGAGACAAAATCTGAAATAAGTTAGGAATACCAAATGATGAATGCAACAACACTCCCGTATGTAACACCTCCAAACCAGTTTTTTGAAATAACTCTGAATGGTATGATTGAGGGTTGATAAGAACAATGATATGGCAGCCCATTGGTACAGAAGGTTTAATAACGATTACCCAACAATTAGCAAAGCAAGTTGGAATCAAATATTAAATCTTTACTAAGCTCCAATCCCTTATATTTCAGGGTATCGTTGCAAATGAAGTTCACTTTTCATAGAATGACTCCTACCGTTGGTGGTACAGAAACCAATGGAAATAAGTGAAGACCAAAATGGATTCGATCTACCTTGGTGCCCACATACAAACAAATGATTTTTTATGTAATGTCCCCTTCTCACACGTAAGTAGATATTTAAACATTAGCTTATTTTTCATATTTTTCTGTAAGCTAATTGGCACCAAAAAATGAATAAGTAAATTAAATAATGAAGTTAAGTTGTCAAAGTTACTTTTTAATATTTTTATATTGACAACTTATTTTAATTATTAAAAAAGTGACTTTAACTTGTGCTAAAACGGAGGTTTTTAGGCTCAAGGGAGAAAAAAGTGACCTTTTTGCACACTTAAAAATGTTTTTTATAGATTAAAGTGGAATATGAAGCAAAAAAATGCTTTTTCGGAAAAAGAAATGAAAAATCCAATATATATATATATATAAAGTGACAAAAAGAAAAAAAATAACAAAAGTGTTTTTTCAAAAAAACAACAAAAAAGAAAAAACACTTTCTGAAAAAGCTGCGAAAAAGAAAAAAAAATGGTTTTTCCTAAAATAACTCTAAATAGGAGGTTCAGTTTTGAGAAGAAGGGATGTTGTGTTATTTTTATTTTCTCTTGTGCTCTAAGCAAGAAAAGAGTTCTTCATATTTCTTGAGGACAAAAACCCTCTTAAAATACTAGATTTGGAGACGATAACCCTCCTAGCTGGATTTGGTGATTTCATCTTGAAGTCACAACTACGCTACAAAGTTGAGTTTGATTTCTAGCTGCTATTTCAATGGCAATTTTTGATGTGCTTTGACATGTTTTGATGTGCAAAGGTTTATGATGCATATTCAGGAAGTTTTTGGTGATTTTCATGAGATATTGATGATATTGTACCTGTTGCACCTATTGTACCAGCTGCTTTGGACTCTGTTTCAAACCTGTACATGTTTGAAAATGTTTACCAGACTGATATGAAATATATTTCAGTGTGTTTAGTAGTTGTCTAGAATGCCTTATCAGTGGTTGTTTCAGTTTGGGGTTTGTTTCCTTTATTTTAGAGTTTTGTACCAACATATAGAAGAGTTTACATGTTACCAATGTGCATCAAACCTGATTTGACAGTGTGAAAACTATCAAAGTGTATCAAACCTACAAAAACACCTTATATTATGTAATGTCCCCAAAATTTGTGGTAAAGTGACTTAATTAATTTAATTGATTAAGTTGTCCAAAAATTAATATTATTTCAAAAGGATGACTTAATTGATTATTTTAATTAAAATAAAGTGGGAATAATATTAAATTAATTATTTATAAAGTTATCTAAATAAATTAAATCATAAAGGTAACTTTATTTTTAATTAATTTAATTAAAATGACTAAAATAAAAGAATAAATTATAAAGTCACTTAATTGATATTTTAAAAGTGACTTAGTGAAAATAAAATATTATAATGTCACTTTTGGAAATATTATAATATTCTAGAAGCTTCTTGGAGGATCTTTCTAGAAGATCAAAAAGTTCTTTATAAGGAGTTGTGAGCTAGCCATTTGAGTATACTTGGATTTTGCTTCTCATTGCATTTTGGGTGAGCTTGAAGGCTTTTTAGGTCCAAGGGTTTGAAGACTCTAGGATACTAGGTTTGGTTGTGAAACATCAACCCTAGCTGGAGGTTGTGGGGGAGATCATTTCAGATTTCCTATAGAAGCTTCATTGGCAAATTTAATGGCCTTTGTGAAGACTAAATTTGAGAATAAGATTTTGACTTTGTTTGAAGAAGGAATTGAGTAAAAAATAGAGGTTCATATTCAGCAAGTGGCTACAACAATTTTCTTCATTGGAAGCTGATTATAACATTGTGAAGGACATGGTTTTTCCTGAAACTCCAGGCGCACCATTCACTTGCATTTAGCAATTGAAGCAGATCGATTGTGGAGGTTTTTGTGTAGATTTGAAGCTCCTAGAAGGAAGCAACTTCATGCTAAAGGAAGACATCATAGTGCAGTGATGCTTTGTTTCCAACCAAGGTTGCGATTCTACTACAAGGTCATGGCTTCATGATTATTCCAGTCGCAGCCACTAGTGAAGGTTATTTCTTTGTTTGGCATCATTCCAGGTTGGATCGATTTTCAGTTTTGTCATTGGTATCATATTTGTATGCATTGGGGTGTCTTGTAAAGGCATTCCAATATCTTTGGGTCTCCATTTTGTAAATAAGTCTATTGCTGTCATTGATTTGGTTTGTAGTAGCTGAGTCAAACATTCTGATAGATAATCATAAAATTGTTGGTCTGTCTTCATGTCTTTGTAATCGCCTCATGATGTAAACGAAAGAAATCAGCATTTTGAATGGTCATTAGCAAGTTATTGTAATAGTCTAAGTTTCATGCATTCAATTTACAGTCAATCATATAGTAAAGTGTTGGGGTTGCATGCCAACTGTTTGATGTAATGTCAAAGTATAGTCATTATCCATTGAACTGAAATAAAGTGAAGGACAATTTGGAGTCTTGTAGTGTGAAGTTTCATGTTTAGAAATCAATTTATTTGCTGTTGTTAGAAACATATCAGTACAGCTGTGTAAGAATTGCATTTTCATTTCAGTCACTTGCATGCATTAGTAGTTGATAAATCAATTAAAAGTTGACATATTATTCATACATGTTCTTTGTCAACATACAAGATATCATGATAAATTCAAAGCATTGAGAAAAGTCAAAAATAAGCTTTACATTTGCTGAAAGGAGTATGCACGCCAAGTGTTTGACGAGATGTCAAACAACAGAAATTGAAAAATTTAGGACAAATTTGACAAGGGACTTTACAGTGGTATCAGAGCTTTGATCCTGCCATCCTCGAGGGTTAGTTTGTTTGATGCAGTTGTGGATCATGGGTTCCAAAGATGATGTAATGGTTGCTTCTGAAGGGTACCTTGCACTTCCACAAGAAATTAAAAATGATCTTTCCTTCGTCTACTGTATGGAGTACCCAATGGATTATAGCCAGCAAAAAAAAGAATCAAAGAAATGTGAGCAACAAAGTATTGAGAGCATGTTGAATAATCCTCAGCAAGAACTTATGCTTTCACAACAAAGATTAGCTCAGCATGAAGATTCCATTTCAAGACCATCTACATCACAAAGCAAGGAGAGACTTGGTATATCTACAAGTGAAGTATCCAAAAGTCTCGATCATGAGTTTGGTTTAGAGTGTGATAAGTCAGCAATTATTGACCAGCCTACAAGTGAACCTAAGAAGAGCAAAAATCATTTGACTGATGAGGAATTGGGTTCTTTGGGTTGCAAAGTAATTTAGGAGCCTAACCACCAATGCAAAGAAAAATGGCTGAAGAAACTTGATGAAGAAAAGTCAATCACAAAAGAAGAGGTTGGAAAAGAATTACAAGTGTCCTAAATGGAACTAGATGGATACGGGCTACTAAGGTTCAGGATGGAACTAGCACCTCTATTAATGAAGAAGCATACATGGATCTTTAAATTGATGTTGCGAACGAACAATCTACTAATTTTGAGTTCCCTAAATCAGCTACTAAGGAGGTACAGTCAAACAATAAGAATGATGAGTCTTATACAGTTTCCTCCCAGCATAATGATATAATGGCATTTAGGGAAGAAGAGCTACTTACTGCATCTACAAGTGAAATGTTCACAAGTTTCTATGTAGGTGATTTAAAGATTGCTATCGATAAGCTCTGTGAGAAGAAGACAGGTTCCTTTGAAGAATTAATTTCATTTGGTTTACAGGTTCCACTCTCTCTATAGGAGGAATGTAGGTCATCATCCAGTGAATCAACTGAGTAGGATGATGAGTCCAAAGAACAAACTGAGCCCTTTTGTGTTATGACATCTAATCAGTTCATTGATGATGTTTCTACAGATGGAATTACCACCGCCCTAATTCAAAATCAGAATACATGCATGCAGGACTTTGCAGAAGAAGATAGTTGTGTGACTCAAGCATTTCAGGAACAATCAGATGCTTCCTCATGTGAAGCGGAAGTTATTCATACACCCAATAGTCCTCACAATTTGGAGAACCAGTTGAAGGTGAGTGACGATGAGATTGTGGCAATGTTGTCTCATCATGATAAAATGCTCAAGATGATTGAAAATCATCTTTGGATGGTTCAACTGGAGAGAAGACAAAAGGGAGTTGAAGCAGAGTTTTCTCATGATAGCTTACAGGTAATCAAAGAAGGAATGGGAGCAATGAAGTCAAATTACTTACACCTTTCAGATCATGACCACCTTCTCAACCTTGTTGAAATATATTCAAATGCTTTGAGAAGGAAAGAAGAAGAAGTTGATAAGATCTCTCATGAGCTTAAGGTTTTGCAGGGATTCCTTGAAGTATGTGTTAGACGTATTGTCATTGATGTCAAGACAATCAGACCATTAAAGATATATAAGGCTGGTAACCTTGATGAAAGATTATATCGAAATTAGTGTTAAATTGCATACAGATCGGAATATGAGGTGATAGCTACAGATCATCGTATGTCACAACAAAGAATATATCTGTGTTGGCTTAATCAGACTATTAAAAGATGGATAAATCAGATTGATGAAGGTGAATAATTCATTGTTGAGCATAATGGAGCAACATCTTCAAACACCATAAATCTTGTGATCAAGTGATCTAATGATTGAAGATCAATAAAATCACTGTGGAGGAAAATCTAATCAATATAAATTAAAGTCCAGGTCGAAATTGAAGATCAGATTATTGAAAATAAATAAAATTCCAACTCGCAATTAATTAGAGAAAGAACTAAAAGTCCAAATTGACACTGAATGTTATATTATCTACAGATTGAAATTTGTATGAAGTAAATGGCTACAGATCGAAATTGAATATCACAGATTGGAATCCTTAGAAGTACGATTAAGACCATCTTTACTTTCACAAGCACGATTAAGAAAAAGATTGGTAATAACAAGTGCGGCTGTATTAAGATAACAAATCTGTTTTGTTAATAAGGACACTACAATACATCTGTTGTTAACCAACAAACACACCTTTATTAAAGAGGAAATACGACGGTTAAGAGACACGCCTTCATTAAAGAGAGTTGGTGTGGCTAAAGAAAATGACGAATGAAGAAATACGTCCTTTTTTTAGCCTTCAGATTTAACTAAACATCGATTTGCAAATTAAAGGATGCATTCATTCGCTCAAAGGACGTGATCTGTTCTATTGCGTGTTGCTTGAAAAGGTGTGACCTATTCGGTAAAGAAATATGTTTTATTCTCTTACACATACAATAAACAATGCTAAAGTAATCAATAGAAAATAAAATAAAAGTTGTAAAGACAATGATAAACAAATTCGAATTAACTTTTGAAGAGGCAGATTTTCAAAATAAAGAATAGATGTGTTCTTTCATTGGAAGCATGCGACCTTTGAGCAACATATATATTTGACATCCCATTCAAGGTTGTTTGTGTGGTTGTCAAGTTCAAGAAGTCTAATTCAGAAGCCTATCTTCTTGTGTGGGCTGAGTGTGAGAATTTACATCACAAAGGCAGATTAGAGGATTGGCAGAGTGCAGATCTGATTGGCTTCATTTGATTCATCCATCAAGTCAAGGTGTGGTGCCTTGCGTTAGGGGTTGGTGTTCCTTGTAGGTAGGTGCCTACTAAAATTGTAAAGGGTTAGGGTGTTCCTTGTAGATTGTATTCTACTAAATCATCCCTCTTGTAAATTGAGCAGGTTGGTGCCTACTCCCTTAAAAAATTTATTTCAATAAAGCTGGATCAACTTGTGTAAATTGGGTCATACGAAAAAGTTGATTGTAATAAGTTTTGAAAAGATTAAGAATTGAAAGTTTGTGTTGATTTACTGATTCACCCCCCTCTCTCAGTAAATCTTTTGTGCTCTTCAGTATGCACAGATGACCCTTCAAGAATTCGAGACCCATGTTGATGAGCTTTGCTTAGAGTTAAGCTTGGATCAATGTTCATCATGTACAACAGGGACTTAGTCGTCTATGGCAGCCATTGCACATGATGAAGAAAGTAGTGTGAGGTCTCCTATCGTTCACTCTCGAGATGCAGGGGCAGTGCCTCTTGTGTTGGTTAGGCAAGGGGTGTCATTTGGTGATGGATGCATTATTCTTGATCTTGAGAGGTGTATGCTCGAGTTTCCGATTGATTTCAGTCTATGGTTTTGAGATAGGCATGAGGGCAGCTATATCCCAGCCCTATCCACTTGCGTCCTACCTTGCTGGTTAGAGTTTTATCAGGGTACACTTTGAAGACAGTAGTTGTTGGGATGGTTAGGAAAAGTTGGGATTGTCACTCTAGTATTAGAGGATGGATTGATGACGAGTTCTTATCATCCTTTGACAGTAGAGATACCTTCTACTCCATCATGGACATGATTCACAAGTTGCTTGGTGCTGTTCTGATTTATACCAGCAGCTTGTCAGGGGTTGGCATGTGTTTCTATGTACCTATGTTGGGCATCTTTCACATCTTCAGGAGACCACTCAGTGTGGAAAGGATTGTTAATGACACAGATACATCAAATTTGAATACGGGTTCAGAAGTCATCAAAGATTTGGGCACAAGGCTCTGCATTGGTACTCTAGAGTTTGTCATTGGATAGCCTTATCGGGAGAAGATGATTCCTTCTAAGTCATGCACGTTGGATCTTAGCACTGTTTTGTCTTCCTTTCAGGAGATTTGCAGGACCTCAACTTGTGAGGACTATGGCATTCTTGATGGTACTCTTCTTACTCCTGAAAGCAAATTTGGAAACTCTTTCTATGTAGCAAATAGAGATCTTGTGGTCAAGGCTGCAAGGGGTAATGATGATGTTGATGCAAGACCAACTCATCCTGTTTTGAGTTGTGAGTCATCTTTTGATGATGGCAGTGTAGGATGGAATACACGACTGTGCTAGTATTCCATTGGCGCAGATAGGGGAGTTTCACTTCGACTGCATAATGAGGTGTGCTCATCAGTTTACTTTCAGCCCATGTACACAGGATTTGACTATATCCCTGATGACACGGAGAGGTGAGTTGAATAAGAGGTATTTTGGTTCACTCTGGTACGATATAGTTCTGACTACAAAGGTTATCAGAGTGGCACAGCGGAAGTCAGTTGGTGTTGAGTTTGAAGGACTTCTAGGTTGTCCATGGGACCTATGTGAATGCACCTATGGACAATTATGATATATGAAGTTTATCATCACAATACTGAGAGTTGGCATGATGAGGATGATTTACAAATTTGGGATCCAATAATTTTATTGTTGGGTGGTTGGCTTCATCAGTTGACAGATTTTGACAACATCTTGGGTTCCAACTGCATAGAGAGGATATGGGTTAGAACTTTCTACATGGCCATCTAGGATCCGGGTGGTTGGTGGACAGGTGCAGTTGGTTTTCCACTTTGGCTTCAAGTGCTATGGCAGTGGGGTTGGTTTGCAGTTATGAATTGCTTGAGGGCAAGCAATCTTCAGGAAGGGAGGACTGTAATGTCCCTGTATAAAAGTGAATTTGCACCCCTTATGCAAATTCCCCTTTTTCCCTTCTCCACTTTAGAAAACCAAGTTCGGAGGCTTAATTACACCTAAGCCAACTGCTTTCATTCCACTTCGCACCTTGTAATGAACCGAACCAATTTTTTTTTTGTTTTTTCAATAAACAATTCAGCTCAATCACAACAGTCACCCGTTAAGGTTAGCCCAAAACCAAACTCTGTTGGAAAGTAACTCTACGCAAGAATGCACACACAACTCAGGATGAGATTGGTGTTGGCATATGGCGCCGAGGATCGTTAGAAGCAACTGAAGGAAATACAATGCTAGGAAAACTCAACACCAAGTATGTGCTCTCCAAACCCAAGGTGGGTATGGCGCTACCATATGGCGGAGGAACAACAGAAAATGATGCAATGCTGAAAAGTAAACTCAACACCAAGCACTCCAAACCCAAGGTGGGTAAGGTGCTACCATATGGCGGAGAATCTATTGATAACGATGCAATGTTGAAAGTAACTCAAACACCAAGAATGTGCACTCAAGACCCATGATGGGTGAGGTGCTAACATATGGTGCTGAGGATCCAAATGCAATACAATGAAGACTGAGCAAGGGCCAGTCTCTTCCACAACCGTGGGAATTAAAATGAAACTTAGCAAGAAATGAAAGTAGCTGACAGTACTACTATGCAGCCTTACAAAATGATAGAACTCCTGCCAATATTAATGTATTTCAAGTGTCTCAATGCTGCAATATTATAGAATGTCTATCCAACTCTAAAGGACTCCCAACCATGAAAAACAAGCCCAAAAACACCAACTACTACAATCCGATATACTAAATCAGCAAACTGAAAATGCAAACCAGCAACTCCCAAAACCACTAAAATGCTCATAACTCCCTCAAAACTACTTAAAATGACATGAGACCAAATGCAATGAACTCCTAGGTAAATGGCGACCAAGTTGTGACTAAGAAACAGCTGCAACAACTCCTTAATGAATTTTCTAAACTTTTGCCAGGCAAGACAGCCTCCCAAGAAGGTGACCTGCAATATAAAATCCAAGACTCCACTAAAAATTATGAAAACTTGCAAATAGGGGCGCCCTAGCTAGTAGAAGAGATGTAGCAAATACGCAGAACCATAGAAAATTCATACAATGATTTATGATCAAAAATCACTTTCAGCACTACAAAAATCAGCAACTGTAAACTGAAAATAAACATAAAAATCTCCAACTGTGAAGCTCAATCTGCACTCTCAGAATGAGAAGCAGTCTCTGAAACTCAGCTAGGTGCTATCTTTCAAGCACGAAACCAAGGTTGCAAGAACTAGGAGGTATGCATTCCTCGAAGCCAACTTTGAAATCATTTCAGTAGAATAACATTATAATTTCTTCATGGATGGAAAACAAAGAGCCCAACACTCTTATTTATAGCATTTTGTCTCCAAATTCAAATTCAATCTCCCTCCAAATGGATGCCAAACCCAAATTCACATTCACTTCTCCAACATTCTCCAAATTGCATTTCATATCACCTTGTCATTTCACTTTAACAAAATATAAATAATCTCCAAAATCAGGCGTCCAAGGTATATGTGAAATATATTAATAAAAATCACTTATGTCTCCTCAAAAAGGCACCCAAATGTAATAAGGTGAAAAACTTAAAAAATTAACTTATTTCTCCACAATAAGGCATCTAGAATAATAAAGTGAAATATCATATTAAATTGTCTTTTTAATTAAAATCACTTATCCCTCCAAGCCTTAGCAAAATTATTTCACTTAAAATGTTATTTTCATCAAATATCAAACTTGCCAAAATAATCACCTCAAATGCTAGAGACCAAACTGCCAAACTGCCCTGCCAGAAATAGCCATAATACCAAGTTGCTGAAACACCTGCCAAAAATAGCACCAAGGGTGTTGGAAACCAAAATACTCAAACTGACCTGCCAGATATAGCCACTGAACTGAACTGCAGAAACCTTACTAAAAATAGCACTGCTAGAAATAGTACTTACTAAAAATAGCATACTGCTAAAAATAGTAAGTTGTTCCAAAATCATTTTCTCCACATTTTGAGCAGCCATTGCAACTTACTAAAAATAGTAAGTCCAGAAAAGTTCTTTGATTCCATTGCATGTCACACCACCGCAAAGCACTCTAAAAACCCAGAAGGAATCCATAATCCAAACTGAAAAACTCCAACATGCAAGCCTCCAAAAGCAATCGAGAATGCAAGTCAATATTTTGTCATGCATGTTACCCCATCGCAAAGCTCTCCAAAAACCCATAAAGCACCACCAGACATGCGTTAGAAACTCTTGCATGTGACCTCAAAACCTCCTCAGAAGTGGAAACCTTAATTCTGCCTCTAACTAGCCTACAGGCATTCGAGAATAGGCCAACAATCATTAGAAAGTGTAGTGCTAAAAATGGGGACATTACACGACTATTCTGAGCGTCAATGAGGGAATTTCTGTTGGGGACACCCATGCGGCGCACTTACGTCCCTGGCAGATTCCTACGGCTGAACCTGCAGAGGCATCACATTTCTCATTGATAGTCGATTTGTAACGCCCTCTTCGTCCGACTGACCCGAATATGGCCTTTTTCTTCATCTCTCCTTCAAATTCCCTCCTACATACTTCACAAGTTCTTTTACATCTCTTCAAGCAATCTTCAAGCATTCTAGTCTCCTTCCCAAGCATTCTAGTAGCACTTTTGCACTCCTTAGTAGCAACAACTTCACTCCATCACTTCAGTAGAGCAAGTGTGGGACAACACCATTGCAACAGAGGCTCGAGTACTCTCACTCTCTCCTCCATTAGCCTTGACTGCTCTTGGTGGAGGTGGTAAGCTTCCCACTCCTCTCCTCTATTACTTGGTAGAGTAAGCACATTTACTATTTTGTAGTGTTTTGGTGTTCTTCATTACATTACTTTCTTTATCATACTCGCTTTCTTGGTTGTTTGTGGAGGTGGAAACACCTAAATGGGGGTCTGACTGAGGCAAGCCCCTATAAAACCACCCAACATTTTTCCTCCT
>VDFB02027571.1:0-65530 GCA_007258455.2 Sequoia sempervirens | reverse complement strand
ATTTATTCTAGTTGTTGGGCGTGGATTTCATTCCTGGAGGCCTATTTTTTGTCTTTTGAAGGCACGCCTTTTTATTCCTCCCAGTCAGGCATGAATCCATTACTAGAGGCTGCGAGATTTCTAGAGAGGTGGCGATTTCTCTGTTGGTGAAGTCGTCAGACATGGTGGTGTTTTTTTTTTTTTTTTTTGCTACGGCTTAATTTCTACCTTGAAGCCATTCATTCACTCTCTGGAGGCCTCCTGTGTTTTTTCCTATGTAGTTGTTTCTTCCCTGCTGAGGCACAATTTCAATCTCTCGAGGGACATTTCTGTTGGAGGGATGCATTTGATTGGAGGTATTTCAACTGTGATGCAATCTCTGATTGTTGAAGGCATGTATTTCATTTGTTGTGTTGCTACAAATTTCTGAAGCGCTACAATTTGGAGTTTCCACCTCAAACTTTATACTCTATAAAGTTTTGATTTAAATATTTAGGGCTTCTTTGCTTGCACAAAGGATTGGAGTGGGCCCCATTTTGAAGTACTCTTGGGATCCTTAATCCCACATTGGTTCTGTGGGAAGGTTTCCTAGTATTTATATACCTTCGTCTTGCATGAAATTTTGTGCCAAGGCTCCCATGGAGTCTTTATGAAAGCTTGTATGTCCAGGTTGCTGCTGCAGTGGGCCTTTTGTGCACTGTGGAGATGGTGACTCAACCTTGTGGAGTGTTTGCTAGGTGGTCACAATTGGATTGTGAGTCAAGGTGCATAAACATAATTTTACTCAAATCTTTTTTCTTAAAATCATCATCTATTTGGTTGGAGAATATTTTAAAAGTGGTGAAAATTAAATTGTAGCTGTCTTTTTTTTTTGGTGTTTTTATCAGTTTGGGTTAATTTTTCAAGGTGCATAAATATAATTTTTTTCAAATATTTTTTCTTAAAATCATCTATTTGGTTCGAGAATATTTTAAAAGTGGTGAAAATTAAATTGTAGCTCCCTGCTTTTTTGGGTGTTTTTATCAGTTTGGGTTAATTTTTCCTTTTAGTGCAATTTTTATCATGGACCCCCTACATCTATTGAATTATTGACTCCCCATAATTACCACAGCTATTAAACGAAAATGCATAGATTTTTTTAGTCCCAGGGTCTATGGTTCACTCTAAATGCTACCCAATCCACCTTCACCAAAGAATATGAAATATTTTCCCATCAAAATAAATGTGACCAAGCTATGGGGTTGCTAAAGTTAAATGTTTTAGATAGTCTCCTTTTCCATGTTGATGAGTTGGGTACACCCAAAGAAATCTAGGATAAGTTAGAAAACCTATTCGGTCAAGTTAGTGAGATCTGTACATTGCAATTGGAGGGTGAGTTAAACTCTCTTATCCCTAAAGCATTTCCTACTATTGATGACTTTGTAGTGAAATTCAAATTAGTTTAAGGTCACAACTAGTAGGACATGGAAAGACCAAAACCGATAAGGAGTCTATTTTCTTGATTATGTCTAAGTTAAGAGATCCTTTTGCTATGTTGTCATCTACCTTTTACCCCACAATAGATTCCTTAGGTAGTGCATTCCAGATTCCCTCTTTTGAGACCTTCTATGATCAGTTAACAAGGGAGCAAGCCAAACTTGCCCAGTTGGAGGGGGTTCCCTACAAATCATGCATTGGTTGCACAAGACTCACAGAGTAAGGGGAAGAAGAAGCCTAAATCTAAAACAGATTCAAATGAGACCCCCACCACTGCAAAAGAAGAAAACCCAAAGAAGGAGAAAGTTAGTTGTGTATACTATAAAAATAAGTGGCACGATGAGCATCATTGTTACACAAGGAAAATAGATGAGCTCTCCCACCTTCTCTAGAAAAAAAATATCCCACTGTCATCTTCTATGAATCCTACAACCTTTGCATCTTCATCTGCTCCATCCACCAAACCCACACAGTCTGGTAGTGCAAGTATTATAAACAAAAAAGAAGATAAGCACTACATGGGTAAGGAACATGCACTAGTCACTTTTGCAGTTGATTCTTAGTGTGACAAATGGTTCCTAGATTTTGGTGCATCTCACCACATGAGTTCTTCACCCTATCCTTTCATGGGTTTGCACCGCTCTGACACTTCCAAAAAATTTCTGAGGAACAATAAGTTGTTGGATGTTCGGGGGATGGACACTATTGGCGTAGGTGATGGCTGCTTTTGGGATGTACTATGAATTCTAGAGTTGTACACAAATCTTTTGGCTATATACCAGATAACACATGGTGAAGACACTAAGACTATAGATTTTACAGTCAATTATGTATTTATCCAAAAAGTTGATTTTGGAAAAATCATTGCTATTGGTAATCCTAATCATGAGTCTCGACTATATAGCTTCTATCACTTTGTTAAGGATGATGACTATATACCTTGCACACCCTTGGCCAGTGTTGATAGAAATATTGGTCATCTACATTTTGGGGTACTTCAGACTCATATTGATACTATTCCAATTGCTTCAAAGGTTGGGTTTCCAGCACAAAAGACTATCTTTGATCCTCAGATCTTGTTTCATTGGATGAGTACTTAGCATAAATCTTTGATTTGTTTTTAGAGTCTCATCTTGAAAATTTGAGAGATTCACTTGAGGGGATTTCTCACCTCTTTGATGAAAGTTGCAACATGCCAATTGATTCAATCAAGTTGGTTTTGGAGGCTAACTTGGTTGTGCCTTCTCTTGATCTATCACATTTCTTGGTTGTGTTTGATCATGATCATATTATGGATTGCTTTGTTTTGAGACTTCCTTCCCCTTCTTAGTTGGATATAGAGTGGTTCCTTCTTCATATGGTGGACCTAATTCTTCCTAAGGGAAGAGGTGTTGCTTGTAGGCACTGGATCATCTTCTATCTTCAGGCATCCTTCATCAGCAATGAAACTTCTTCATTGTAGGGGGGCTATATAATCTCTCACTTTCCCTCTTATGGGGGGCATTGATTGTATATACATGATGTATGTAATACTTAGGGGGTGTGATTGAGTCCTCCATCCATGCATCATTTTTTATTTTTTCTTTTCTCTCTTTTGGAGAGGGGTTTTTTCCCATTGGGTTTTTCTCCTTTTCTCTGCTTGTGAGAGTTTTTTATGCATTGTAAATGGGTACCTAACATGGTTCTGTAGCCATGACCCATATTGGTTTTTCATTTTTTGCATCTTCATTCTCCCTAGGTTGCACTTAAAGGGGGGGTTTTAGAGTGCTTAAGTTTACTTAGGTATATAGGAAAATAATTATTTAATAGTTATAGTTTGGGAAGTTATTCCCATAACTAGTTAGGGTGATTAATTTAGGTAGGGTGGTTAATTCATGAGAATTGAAGGCTATAAAAGCACCATTGTACATTTTTAAAATATCAAGCAATAGATTTTTTTCTTCTTGTATCAAGCTCTTATCATCCTCCTATGGTGAGTTATCTTATCATTGATCCTGAGCATCCCAATAAGACTAAATAACCTTAATTTAGTGTTGTAAAATGAATCTCTTTACATTTTCACACCTATTTGGGCCCTCTTATTTAAATTGAGCTTAATTATGCCTTACTGATCCCTTTTAATTCATGTACAAGTTTACTAAATTATATTTTATAAAGGGGAATCTCGACAATAATAAATGCCTAAATGTAACTCTTTACATTGAGCAATGTGTGTTCCAAGATTAGGGACCTAGGACCCATTCCCCCATGGGGGTGAATGGTTCCGCCCTAGACCTTTGAACCTAAATTTAAATTATTATTTTTTGGTATTTTAACATCTCCAAATCCATATTTCAATGTTCGCTTGTGATATTTGAATTTTGGGAAATTAAGGATGCATACCTATAAATACAAGTTTATTTCACTAAGTTTCACCTAGTATTTATATGAGGATATTCCTATAGAAAAGTTGATGACCAATAGCATTCAAGAGAAAATATATTAGATATTTAATGCAACAATCAAGATCTATTCATCATGTCAAATTCTTCTTGCATCATGCATATTTTTGGAGCTAAAATTGTGATGTAGGTTTCAAGACCAAGTCAAGCATTCAAAGCATAATTCAAGTTTCAAGATCCACATCCAATTCAACCACTTCGTGCAAGTGACAAACTCTCCATTATCAGGGTTCCATTCAAGGGTTTGTTGAGTGGCAACATAGCTTTGTTCATTCTTCATTCCCTCTTTCATTTCATTATTTCATTTCAAGGTTTGATTACCAAACTGGGGTTTGACCAAGGCAAACCCCCATTAACCTAAAAACAAACATTTTTCTCTCTTGTGTCTGAGTGATTGCATATTTAGGTTGAAGAAGGATTGAAGACCTTTTAAAGTGAAAGATTGAAAAGTTGTCAAAGTTATTGTCAAATCACATAATCTAACCTATAGACCTGATTTATGACTTTTTGACACTAAAATCTAGAAAAATTTGAAGCTATAGATCTATTTCAGAGACTCCCAAAGATTGTTGAAACCTTGTATGTAGACCCATTGCCTCATGGGAAAATGGCTCTCAGATTAGCTTCTAGAAAGCAGTTTTAGTGACTGGTAAACACATCTCTGCCCTTCGCATATCTATTTTTATTTTTTGGTTATGCTAATACCGAGTTTAATATTGTTGTTTCAAGGATTAGATTTGAATTTGGAGTTGATTTTCTATTTTTATTTTTTCTCCCCAAAGTACAATGTGTCATAAGCAAATCTAAAAATTCTCACATTGGGTTGATTCACCAAAGGGTTTCTAGTCAATTCTTTGTGGGGATCTCATGTCCTAATGAATTAGTGAGAAATAGGTCCTTCGTATCCCCTTGTCCTTCATTTCAAATTGGTGAACCTCATTTTTTACCTTATTCAAATAGTAACAAAATATTAAAACATAAATAAATTTATTTCAAAGTTTGAATGCATTATCTATATGATCTAAAAATATGGTAGTAATGAAAGTCATATGATATTGAATATTTTATGGGCTACCAAATTTTCTAAAAAGATTAAAATTTGTTATGGTATAATATTTTATGTGCTATCAAATTTAATGATCTAAATTATTTTTTAGGGAATCTATATTTGATCTACAAAATATTAATGCATTTCCAATCTAAATATAAATATAAATATGAATGTTAACACTTTTCATCAAATAACATTACTAGTAGTTTAGTCACCATGATATTACTTAGCCAATAATAACTAAAATATATCTACCTAACACAACATACATTTTATATTCAATCCTAATGGACACTTTCACCCTTAAGTCATAGGTCACACTAATTTAATTGAATAGTTATATATTACTAAGAGAAACTAGTATCTTCATTAGCATGAACATGTTGGTAATTATAAATACTTAAAAATTGTATAATTGAAGTTCTCTAGAAGCAATCCAAATTGTTTAGAATTGGTAATGTTGGGCTTGGTGTGGAAATAATTTATTAATGGTATACCATTGATATAATATTTCAAGCATACTTGAATTATGAAATAAGACAATATCATCTTTCTAATATTAAATTAAGCGATTGGTGAGTATGGTATTTAAATAGAAAATATAGTAACTAACAACCTAGATGACCACTTTGGATAGATTTATGATTCTTTCTCTTTGATATTAATTAGTTCTCTTGTGATATGGAAGAATCCAATAGTTTGGTTATCATAGGTTTCCATATGATATATGATTATTATTAACCTTATTCACTGTTAGAACATGAATCTATATTTTAAAAGATAAATCCATTGTAATATTCACCTTATGTCCCTACACCTATTTTTGCGATCATTCCCCTAATTTGTTTTAAGATTATTTCAACAAAAAAATGATGTTTATGATGCTAAAAATAATCATGTAGACACTCTTGACCTTAACAATTGTCCCATGATATTATGAAAGTATTGAATTGCTAAGATGGACACCAATTCCCTTAATAATAGTGGTCTTAGAGTAGTACCCAAATTGAAGCATAGAAAAAGGACCATATTTACCCTAACATATTATATTTGAAATGGTGACATCTTCATGAAACTTACTAAAGGTTTGTAATTAAACATGTATTACTATTTCTCATTAAGCCATTTTAAAACTTAGTATCTTTTTCTACTCTTGAAAGACTATAAATGGAAGGAACCATAACTAAGGTATACATATATAGAGAATTGTAAATATGAAGGTAAAAAACTTAGTATTGAAATCTATTGAATTTCATTACATTCATCCATTACCAATACTCTTGCTATAGATTTCTATCTTCGATATGGAACATATCCTTTCTTTCTTCTATTATTATATCCTCTTATCATTATCCACTAAACCCTATATGAATCAAGACAGCGTCAAGAAAATTCTTCCTTCTCTCAGCGAATTCTGGAGAGGGGCTTCGAAATCAAGAAAACATATATAGTAGATTAAACTGCAAGTAATTTAAGCGCAATAAACTGTGCGTGTTAAGTTTTTTAAGTAGTTTGTATAGCTGTTGTTCTTGTCTTGTTCAATGGTTTTCTGCTGTTCCAGGCTGCTATGGTGATGTATTACTGTAATCAGATCTATGCTGTGTGTATATGTGCTTATTAAACTTGCAGTTTTTACTGCATTTTTCTTCATTATAATATCCATATTCTTCAATATATAATTTTTTTAAAAAAAAAAATTAAAAAAAAATAGCTAGCTTCTTTAAGGTCTATAAGCTTCCGAGAAGATTTTCGATGGCATCCCTGAATTTATTGCTGAGCTATTAGATTGTATTTGCGTCCTTGAAAGGTTTTAAAATATATATTTTTTTTTGTCATGTTTTCCAACACAATAGAGAGGAAGGTAGTGGAAGTAGTTTTTGTCGTAGCCCTCATTTTCTTTCTCTAGGTAATTACTAAAGTATTCTTTAGATTAGAATTAATTAGATATTTATATTTTAATTTAATTTAAATTTGTAATATTTCATGAGTAATTTATTAGATCTTGATTTAGTTATATCACATTAAAAATTAGATTTAAAAAGTTTTGGAGTGAGTGTGATTAAGTATATATATATATATATATATATATATATATATATATATATATATATATATATATGTTTGGAAGAGGTGAAATAGTCAATGGTAGTGGGATAAAATCAAAGAGAAAATATTTAGAAAAATATTTTATTTTATGTCTGTTTATTTGCTAGTTGTGACTAAGATTAGAGACGAGGAGTCATTTCATTGAATAATATAAATTTAGAAGGAAGAAAGAAAGAGTGCAAGAAGAGAAAGGAGTTTGAAGAGATAATGATTATGTTCTTTTTGTGATAGTTTACACTACTTTGAATTTATTTGTATAAGTGAAATATATATTCTCTACTATTTCAAATACCTACAATAGCACAAGCAAGAAGAATGATAGATTTTTTATTTACATATACCTAATCACTATTGATTCAAATTTTAAAATGCATTTTCAACAAATCTATTCTAGACAAATTCTACAATGATGGTTTACCATGAGATCACATATCCTTGAGTAATATTTTCAAATAGTTCACGTGTCTTCTCTACAACTCCATATTTGATATGAATACTTATCAAGGAACCTATAATTTTTTTTTTTTTTTTTTTTATGAATGTCCATACCTTGTTCAAGCTTCTATATGACACAAGTACACAAGATTGTTGTAAGATTAACATGTTTTAAGCTTTGCATCTTCCAATTACAATTGCTTGAATGTTTATAAATTTTATTCAACAAATCCATTTTTTGCATGTCTTGCAATAAATACAATCCATGATATGAAATTTATTGAGGTGTTTCACTAAAAAAATATAGAATTTAACACCATCCTCAACATATTTTTGTTGATTTTATTCTTCAACAACAAGATTTGTCAAAAAATCATATTATGACTTCACACATCATGTTAGGTCTTTGGTCAAAATTAGGAAACTATTTTATGTTGTGTCTGGAATGTTTTTCCCATGTTCACCTCTAGTATTGTTTTAGAATCTCTATAGACTATTTTCCCACTTTCACTTGCTCACATGTCTCTTGAGAGGGATGCTTATATTCTTTTAGTTTATATGGCCTTTTGCTTGTCATCTAGCTAGGGTGACCCATACTCCTCTACCAAATATCGATGTTAGGAATGTCTGACATAGTTATGGGTATGTACAAGGAAATGAGGGACTAAAAGGGGGTCTTAAGTTGCCACTTTTCTCTTAAATTAGGAAATACTAATCTTGGATCTGAAAAATTGAAGATAGTTATGCTTAAAATTTGAATATGCAATAAGAACAAGAGCCATAGTGCTATAAATATAATTTATAAACTACTTATTTTTTGCAAATGGTGGAGATTAAGATGTTCAAATATGGGGTCACACAACATGCTCTTGTTTTTTTATAAAAAACCATAACATAGTGGTTGGTGTGCCACCACTAAAATATTTAACATGTTTTATTATTTGAAAAAATTATTTGGATAAAACTTGGTTAACATGATTTAGTTTGTGTTTAAATTTTCTACTATTTTTTTAATGAATATATGATTTTTTTATTAATTTTGAAATTGGATGCATCTTGAAAAAAAATTGATTGTGCACCCCTCTATTTTTTGGCAATTTAATCAAAAATATTTTTTTCTAACAAGCAAAAAATTAAGTCTAGTTTGTAAAAATGCAACTTATTTCAAATTTTGATGAATAGGTAAAAATGAAACCAAAAATACCATATATGGATTTTTAATTAAAAAATAGACACTAGCAAATGAATTTAAAGATCCAAATCTTAACATATTTGAAATTTTAAAAAATATATGGTTAGAAAGATAAGAGAGATATCCACGTTATAGTAGTATTTTTAACTCAACATTGAAAGGTGTGCAAACCTGATGGAGAGCATGCTAAAAATTATATCATTTTAAAAAAAATTGCAGAAAACATGTTTGTGGGCATTAACATGTTAGTACAACCCTTTGGGTTGGATGACCAAGGAAAACCCAAAATAAAATTTAATAATAGAAGAATATTATAATCCCCTCACATTTGTGTTAAAAAATTGATCTCCATCACCATCCCTCTCCTCTTCACACAAAATTGAGTGTGTTATATACTTATATTTGTGTGAAGAAAAAGAAATCTTTCTCTCTCTCTCTATTACCCTTTCTCTACCTCTCTCTATATCACTCTCTCTCTCCCTTGATCTCTAGACTTACCACCCTACCTCTCCCTCCCTCCCTCCTTCCCTCTCTACTACTTTCTATCTCCCCTCTTGGTCTCTCTCTACCTACCTCTCCCTCCATCCCTCTCTCCCCTATATCTCACCTCTCTCTCTATGTTTCACTTCCTTTCTCTACCTCTTTATATATCATTCTCTCCCTCCCTCCCTCCCTCCCTCCTCTTGTCTCTCTTTTACCTTCTTTAAATATCTCTCCCCACCATTCTCTACCTCTCTTTATCTCACTCCCTCTCCCCTTGAGCTCAACACCTATCTCTCTACCTCTCCCTCATTCTATCTCTTTTTCCCTATTTAGACCCCCCCTCTCTCTCCCTTTACCTCTATTTAGGTTCAATCAATTAAATCTGTATGGATAGGAGATGGTTTGAGAAGCTCTAGAAAAGATGGACATTTGTGCAAGAGTGTTCCCAAGTTGTCTAGGACATTATGCTATGATTTTTGCAAATAATATTTGAAGGTAGTTGATCCTAGGACAATAACCTTGCCACATCTAGCTGTAGCAGCCTAATCAATATTTTGTTTCTTTTATTTTTATGGTAGAAACTTGTGAATAACCATGGTCAATGCATCCCACAAGATTATCATAGATGTGAGGGGTTTATTATAATAGATGTTATGAGTGTGATTACTTTGGGACTTATTTAGATTGAAATTGGTGGAAGAGGATGGCTTCTTTTAGTCATCCTTAAGAAATGGATTTTGATAAAACCTTAGTTGATCATAAGGTAGGAGGGTGAGGCTTCATCAATATCTATTATTTAATCATCAATGAGATCTTAAAAATAAATCTTTAGCTTACTGCACTAATTCTTTACATGACCTTTCATCTTATGGTAGTCATAGTACTTGAACTATATTTATCCCATGATGGCTTCCATTTTGATTCACAAAAGGGTTGTGTCATAGGAAGCATGAAAATTATTTCCTAGCAAGTTTCCTAAACATAGCATCTAGATGTTCCCCAAGTGTAGTAAATTCCTTTTTGTATTATTTTGGAGAGCTTTATTTTATGGCCCATGAGGGAAAAAAGTGTTAATGTCATGAGGTATTGATGTGGTATATTTGGAGCTAGATGTACTCAGTGTTTGAAAATGTTTGGGATTGGTGATATCATCATTAGTAATATTTTAATTTTTTTCTAAAAATTAAAGTTTTTCATTAAATTTTTATCATTTCTTTCTTTATAAAATTTGACTAATGTATTTTGTATAAGGTATTTCTAAATAGTTACCTCTTTTTCAATTTTAATATAAAATATGGCATAATATACTTGCTAATGGAAGGGAATTATTGGTTCAAGTTTTGGACAAAAAATATTGGTACTTATTTTCAAACATGATCCAAGGGATGCGGCGAGTGATTTGTGTCAACCATTTTAAATATACCAAAAAATCTTCACCATTACATTCTTTATCATTACAAATATATAGCATGGTGGGCTCATTTTTAACATTGTAGGATAAATGTGTGACAAAATTCTCAACTAAGTCAACAAAAGTTGAGATTGATTCTTGGAGAAGATTCATAAACCACTCCAAAGCTTGTTCATCTAGGTTATGAGGAAATATATAATGAAAATATTGGTCTTTATAAGTAATTCCTTGGCATGCCATGAAAAGTTGTTTAACTTGGTCTTGAGGGTCTCTTTTCCTAGAAATCTTCCCAAAAGCTTAGAATTGGCTAAATAATCGCGCTTGTAAAGTTTTATTGCAAAATCATGTCTAGGTTTAAAGATATTAAAGTTGCAATCCAGAAATCTTCAGCTCACTAATTGATCATGGACTGTGGAAATCTTATGCTATTAATTGATATTAAATTTTTTATTTTTGAAAGTTTTAAAGTCTAGTTTGAAGGCCTTATCAGTGATTTTTTGGCTTGAAAGTGGTTGTAAATGGCATAGCTAGCTATAGCTTGATAGGGAATGTCATGATCATTTTGATGGTTTAAATGGTTCACTAATCAGACACCCAAATCAAAAGTTATGGCCTCTAAGAGTTGGGTCTCTTGAAATGGGAGATGTAAAAGCACATTGGATAAATAAATGAGTTGTAAAGGGGAGTTACATGTGGTGTTATGTGTTTTGACATATCATACCTAAATATTTATTGGAGATAAGGATGAAAACTACTTTTTAAGGTGGTTTTAGCTCATGTTTTGGTAATACCCTTTGATAGTTTCATGTGTATCTCCTATATATTAGGTGCATGATATGGAGGTTGTGTGTAAGATTCTTATACATATTGAGTGTCTCTTTATCTTTGGTTGGTGATACTCCTATGAGAAAGCATGCTCAACAAGTATACTATAATCTTGTTGAATTCTAAATAATATATTGGGCATCTTTTGGAGTGTGGGGTTTTTCTCCTAAAATGGTTTCCCCATGTAAATCAATGTGTTGTAGTATGAATTTATTTTATTTTATTTTTATTTTTGTTTCTATGACTATTCAATTTTTTTTTTTTTTGCATAACCCTCCTCTCAATAATAGTATAGGAAGTTGTTTTGCTACCTTATCCTTCTTACAAGTGGTAGCAAAACTTAATCACCTTTGGTCTCATTTGTTAGTTGTTGGGTTTTTTGAACTAATCCATATTTGAGTGGGAGCATGTGTAGAATATACTTTATATTTTTGCTATAGGAACTTTAGATGACAAGAAAATTAGGAAGAATAGTTGTAGGGAAGATTTCTCTAAATAATTTTGAGATGTGGAAGCTAAGGATAGAGGATCTATTAATAGATCAAGATTTAAGGTATGTTGTTAATGATAATGTTATGAGGCCTACATATCCTAATTTATCTTTTCAGTATGATGTTATCAATCGTAAAGCTAAGGGTCTAATCATATTGTGCTTCAAAGACTCTATTCTGATCAATGTCCATGAAGATTTACCTTTGCTCAAAAACTATCGAAGAAACTTGGTGAGATGTATTAAGCCAAATATTTAGTGAATAATATTTTCCTGAGTAAGAAATTATACTCGTTGAGGATGGAACACAGTGGGTGAATTATAAACCACCTAGAAGCATTTAATATGTTGGTGGCTCAATTGGCACTAGTTGGTGTCAAAATGGATGAGGGGGAGAAATGTCAAATCTTACATTGATATTGGCTTGATTCATTGGATTTTGTTGTGATAGGTATTGGGAGAAATTTTTTATCTTGAAGAATGAAGATGTGTTGGGTTATTTTCTCTCTAAAGAGATTAGGAGGAAGGTATCCATTAGTGTCAAACATGCCCTAAATATTTATTGAAGAACTAGGGAAAAACGAAAGAATAATGAGAGGTGTGATAAATCAAAATCCATGGGGAGATCCAAATATTTAAGAAAGTCCAACTCTATTTTTTTAAAATGAAG
Source organism: Sequoia sempervirens (assembly GCA_007258455.2). Classification (NCBI taxonomy): domain Eukaryota; kingdom Viridiplantae; phylum Streptophyta; class Pinopsida; order Cupressales; family Cupressaceae; genus Sequoia; species Sequoia sempervirens. The sequence continues at coordinate 52,971 of VDFB02027571.1, read as the reverse complement.
TAAGCCAAGACACTTCTGTAAGGAATGTAAACAAGAAAAGAAGAAGAAGAAGAGACTCGATTATGATTTTGAATATAAGAAGGAAGATGATGATGGATTCATTGGAGATTTGGCCACTCATGTAGGTAATGATGTATGGTTAATTGAATCAAGTGTGTCTTTCATATGACATCTAATAGAGATTAGATTTTTGAATCTTAAAAAATTGATGGAGGTAAAGTGTACTTGGGTGATGATTCTTGTTTAAATATTCTTCTATGTGGTAAAGTTAGAATCAAGTTTCCTAATGGTAAAATAAAAAGGATTATAGGTGTGTTGTGTATCCTAGGATTAAAATAAAATTTGTTATTGGTGAGAAAAAAAATAGGTGTAGGTGTGTAGGTAGTCTTTTTTGATGTAAGATGCAAGATGGTTAGAGGTTCTATGGTGATTACTATAGGTGTTACATATGATATATTGTATAAATTTTATGCATCTACTATTGAGTATAATACTATTTTTTTAAAGGTAAGACTATGACTACTTAATTGGAAGAGGTGAGGGTTTCATCTTCAATGGATGTTCATGGCTTCTAAGTACCCAAGGATGCTCTTTCTTCTCAACCAAGTTTACTTCTAGAGAAGACTATGTTATGGGGCTAGAGACATGGTCATATTGGAGAAAAGGGTCTAAGGACATTAGAAAACTAAAATCCTTATTGAAGGGTTGTTTGATTGTAATCTAAATAATTCTTTCTATGAGCATTTCATTTATGGAAAAAATCCATGCTAAATTTTATTCAAGTTCTCATTAAAATTTTGGTGTATTGGATCTTATTCATTCTGACGTGTTTGGTCCTGTAGATGTTCCTTCACTTGTAAAATCTACATATTATGTTTCATTAATTGATGATCATAGTAGAAGGATATGTGCAAATTTAAAATTTTTAGGTTATTTAAAGAATTTAAAGAAATGCTTGAGTTACATATTAGAAATAAAATAAAATGTTTGAGAACCAATAATGGTGGTGAGTTTTTCTCTAATAATTTTGATATATTTTGTAAAGATTGTTGAATTCTAAGATAAAAGAAAAAAATTCATTCCCCAAAGAAGAATGGAGCTGTAGAAACAATGAACAAGACACTGATGGAGAGGGATAGGAGTATGCTTAGTGGTGCTGGTCCAAAACAAAGTTTTTAAATTGAAGTTATTTTTCTTGGATATTTTTTGGTGTTTTCATCGGTGTTGTTATTGATGTCAACCTCTAGTATGGGTAGGGATATTGTTGGAGATTGTTTCACTATGTTGGCATTAGTTTTGTAACTTGATGTCAACCTCTAGTTTGGTCACATTGAGAAGTGTTTGTGGAAATGAAAAAGTGTTGTAGATGTTGTAGATATGTTGAGCAGGTTCTTGTGGTGTTGTTGATGTAGCTAGTTCACTTGGTTTCCAAGTTATTTTGGGAAAATTAAAATAAAAGAGTGTGCAGTGTGGTAGAGGTGAGTTCAACACATTGAGCTCCACATTTATTTAGGGTTGAAGATATTCTTGTGTGTTTTGGATGTGATTATCATAGGTTTTTAGAGGTACTTGTTATCAATAGTTTGCACCCTGCTGAATGCAATATTCAACAAACTACTGAAACATGGAAACCTCTTTCAGATGTGGGTGATTTGCGTGAAAGAGGAATCTCCAGAGTGAGTTGGTTCTCCGAATGATGAATTCTATTCTAAAACAACTTCTAAGGAAAGGGATGAAAGATGACTGAACATAAAAACCTATTTCTAAAAGATGATTCAATAAAACTTATAAGAATTTAGACCTAACCACTCATAACAACTTGCCTATTACAGTAATCCTCACAATCTCATTGGCATGTTGATGTATATCCCATCAGTGATTTGCATGATGATCTAGAAAATAAATACAACATGCAACCTAAAACATGTAATTCTGAAACACAACCTATAACAACAAGACATAAAAGGATTCCAATTTGAAAACAAAAATATATCAAATTGCTATTAAAAAATTTGAGACAGAAAATAAGAAGGAGAAATCTACTACTCTATTAAAATTGGAAGAGTGTCAATCTATCAAAACTGAGCATCAAATGGTTTACAAGCTCCAAAATGTGTATGAGCAAGAAACTCTATTCTCAACTAATGAGAATGGAGAGTTGAAAGACTAAGTCTATCAAAAGAACTCTCAAGGAAAAAGGCTTCAAACAAACTCAAAAACTGCTTTAAAAGTAGAAAAAAATAAAATGCTTTCATGATTACACTGTCAAGCCTCTAAAAATAGGTTGAATCTGCTTTAAAAGCACAAAAACACCTTATCTCTCCAAGATAAGTCTAGAATCCAACCAAGAAGAAAAGTCAATAAAAGATCTGCTAAAAATAGCAAGAAAACATAAAGCAATTTATAGAATATCGTTTTTATGATTCTGCTTTACAAGATGCAAATTTTTACAATTTGCCTATTTTTGCAATTTAAAGATTGGAAATCTTTTGCAAAAGAAAATCTCCTTATTTCTCCATTACAACATTCTAATTTTCTCAAAAATCGTAAAAATACATTTACATAATATCCTTTCATCAAACTTCAAACTTCAGTTATTTCTTTAAAATCAACTAAAAACAAAGAACCTTTAGTAGATAATCATCATGACCTAATCCTAAATCATAAGGCATTCACTATTGATCACCTTCAAATCAATTAAAATAAATACCTAGGGTATGACATACTTCATTCTCCCTAAGGAACTTATCAATCAATTTTAATAAATAAGCTAAACCCTAGGCAAACAATGCATCACCCCTAAGCTTAACGTAGGCATAAAAGTCTCAGCCATCTCGAAATGCATTAGACTTCAAACTTTGATAATTAAGTCACAAGGATTCCTAACTCAAAATTCCCATGTGCTATTGTCAAAAGGCAAAAACTCAAAGGGCAATCATAAAGTTGGCTGAAATTAAGGCATGAACAAAACAGGGTCAAACCCTAAAATTATCATTTCGCACTTGAAACTTCTAGAAGAGCTTGATCTGCAAACAATGATGAAACCACCATGTTTAGGGTTCCAGATGAAATGCTTGATTTCTATGATTGTTTCCTTCAATTTGTTCGACCTTCCTCTTGAGACAATGGTAAGCTTATATTCAATCTTTTTCGAGCTTCCTTACTTTATTTTTGAGCCGCTTCTGACCTTGAGGTCATAGTATCAATGCAATTTCTAATACATTTATCATTGTATTTTTGTGTTTTCTCCTTGATGAATCCATTTGGCTACATTATGTGAGCTCGACCCTCACTTTAAACTCAGAACCTTGGCATTTGGAAGCATTAAACTGAAACCTCTGTCTGCGGCTAAAGCACTCCATCAAAAATTTAAACTAGTAATTTTCCTTGCCAAACATTCTGTTCTCCGAAGACTTTTAAAATTATCTTCTTTGCTAATAAATACTAGCCATATCAGGCCATGCCAAATATGCATTGTAGGAAGGACTTTTGTGGATTTTAGGCTCAACCCAAAATAGAAAAACTCCTCTTTGTGTATATCTGAGTGTAAATCCGCTTGTGGGTGTTATAGAAATTAGAATGAAATTGCATCTTCTTCCTTCGTTGCTTGATTCAATCATGAGAAACTTGTATTTCACATTTAATTGCTGTTTCTTTTATAGGTTGTCTTTGTAATTTGATTTTTTAGTACTTTGATGCTAAACTGAAAGTGGGTATAAGAAAATATTAAATAAAACTACATTCTCTTCTCCTCTAAAGCTTGACCTAGCACAGGAATCTGCATTTGTTGTATATTCTTCCTATTCAATTCCAGATTTCACATGGGTTCTCTATGTAATTGATTTTTTTGTATTCTGATTACTTGCTTGATATTCATAATACTGTTTTTGTTTTACCAGTCAACTTAGAAATGGAAACTCCTTCAGCACTCAAAAGCACTTGTTTGCATTTGTTCTCATGAGAAACATGGTACTCTTCATGCATTTTTATATTTCATCATACAAACTGCTCTTAAAATCTGTTCTCTTTGATGATGAAAATTAAAACAAAACATTAAGGCATAATGTATGCCTATTCACTATCCAAGAGAGAATTGATGAATTGAAACTTACATGACATAATCAGCACAGAAAGTGAATATATTCAACAATTTCTAATGTAAATGTACTTAGTTAAATTTATTAAGTGAACTAAACTCACTATTGACCTATAGCCTTCAGAAAGAAAACCTAATCATTATGAATGAATAGTTGGTTTCGCTACTTGATGGATTATCTGTTTTACTCTTTCAGTTGTTCTCAATTCATTTGATGAATATGATGAAGTATCTTTTAAAATTAACCCATTTAATGAATAGGGCAGCATGTCGACTCTACCCTTATGGGAGCCCATTTTTCTCCACATGCTTGGTATTTGAATAATGTTCAGCTTCATGACTTTACCTATATCTGCACAAGGAAACAAACAATGTTAGCATAAAAATGGAACACAATGATTATGATGTTGCTATTTCTCCTTCAGTTCACTTCTTTTATACTGCATCCGATAGGATTTGATTGTTTCAATGCATTGCTAATAGCATGTTGTACTATTGTGAGTGCCTCATATAAGCTACATCATAATCAGAGCCACTGACACTCCTCTTTTCCTCTTATAGGTCGACGGAGCTCAAGAAGGAGAGGTGCACCATTCAGAATTAAATGTCGATAATCAGGCAATGATGATTACGCTGTCACTTAAATGTGTTTTCCTTTCTGTATCTTCAGTAGTGCAATGTGCAATTAGAAATGTATTGTAATAGTCACAGTTATATCCATGACTTGTGTGGATCTTTGATTTCAATTCTACTTTTCAATTGAAAAGAAAATGCATTTTCATGCAATGTTGTAATATCATTCTGATTGTGAAATCAAATGAAGCCTTGTAAAAATATGAGTTTTTTACGAAATGAATAAAAGCATCTAAAATGCTATTTTGCTCATGTACTCAATTATGTATTTCCTTTAAATCTACAACATCTGAATGGCACTCTGAAACTCTATTCTTCTTTAAATGCATAACTATTACTCAATGCGCAAAGTAATGTGAAACAACATTCTAACATGACACTGCAATTTCACTTTATGGTAAATAACAATCAGCCCGCTCCTCCATTTGAGCTGAGGTGAAAAATATGTAATAGTACTATATCTAGAGTTTCAGGTTTTGTATTATGTGGCAATGGATGTTGAGTTTGATAGTGTGTTGCTTTTGAAGAAGGTTGTCTTGCAGAAATGAGATTGATCCACATTTCTCTACATTGACATTTCTTTTCTTGTGTATTTGGTAACATGCTCAAATTTTTTGTATGTACCTTTCCTCAGAGTATCTAGTGTTCAATTGTTGTACAAGGTTGGTGAGTAAGAATGTATGTCTATGGTAGTGTGGTTGGTTGCATAGAATGAAAGTGTTCTTTAGATTTAGGTGGTTGTGGCAGTATTGCTAAATATTTTGATGGTATTGGAATTGTAGACATGCAAAATTAACATTGTGCATTCAATCAGGATTATTCATTAGGTCCATTCATCGATTGATCAGATTCACCTTAATTCATTTATTGGGAAATTTCATTAATTCCCATCTCCTAAGGTCATTCATTCAAAATTAAATAAAACATTATCATCAACCTTTTAATCAAATAAATCAAACATTTATTTAATTAAATCCAATCCATATTTCATCCTTTTCTAATTTAAATAAATCAAATATTTAAATCATGAAAGTCAAACAAGTCTAATCATCATTAATTTAATCTAATCCTAATTAAATGCTAATCTTATCCACTTGCATTCTCTAGATATCTCCACTTGCACAAATAAATCAATTTATTGATTTATCAAAACCATCATTTTCATCAACATGGCAAGTTGATTTGTCCCTCCAAAATAGCAATTACTGCTCTTTTTCTTGTCCCCCTCTCTAAATTTATTGCAAAATTTGAATTCAAATTCTCCCTCTCATGGGCACTCTTGCCAAATCTTGCACATCCATTGACCACTCACCACTTGACAAGTGTCCTCTTCGCATTGGTGGACCTTTAGTCCCACATTCACCATCTTGGCCAATCTGTCATAAAAAAAATCTATAAAAGAAGGCTTTAATCCTCATTCATCCATCCACAACTTTTATGCAAGGTTACTCTCTTGATTTGAGAACTCATCTTGCCCATCATCTCCATTGCATTTACATCATCTTAAGCTTTGATCAAGGATTGGGAAAGGGTCACTAGCACATGTGACACCAATACAGTATGGAATAGGTAACTTGTGGTTGCTTTCATAATGCTTTTAGTTTTCTTTCATCCTTTGTTGCATTTTTGAATCATTTGCAAGGTATTTCATAGGGTCATTCTTGAGAAATTTGTGAGCTACTAACCTTGTATGGAGTTTAGTTTTGCAGATTTCAAAAGTATGCACCACATTTGTCACTAGAAGGAGGGCCACTTTGTGTGGTAGAACTATGATCATGAGCATGTTACAATTTGGTGTTTGAAAATAGCTTTTTGTTTTGATTTCTTCTCTATGCTAAATAGATAAAATCATGAGTAGATTATAATTAATGTGTCTTCTTTGATTGTAATCAAGCTACACATCTTGGTTAACTAAAATGTGGTGTAGTTGCCTCTCTCATGAATATTTTAAAACATTGGTTTATAAAACATTATCTCTAGTTGCTGATACCTCCATTCGATGCTCATGCGATTGTTCTAATCTATGCTGAGAGAATCATTTTATTTTTGAAATTTAGTGGATTACTTTGCTCACTGTTTAAACTCTTCTATTCTTTTTGTGCCAATGTACTTTATTAAAGATAGAGGCAATCTTTTTTGCATTAAGATGTTGCAGGAATCAGCAAACTGAACAACGAAAGCAACTATGTGATCTTATTCATGCACATGACAACAAGATGGTTGTCAAACGTTTGTGGAATTTAGTTTTACACCTGCCATCTACATTTTCTTAAATGTTTTTTCATGGAAGTCACTGTTATCCACTTAGTATCACTATCCATGTCCTTGTTGGTGCGTAGTCTTTAGGAGAGGAGGTTTTAATCAGTCCAAGCCATTCTTTTATCCTATAACACCGTAAACTTCCTCCACTATATGCTGTGTACACCTACACTTCATTGGTTTGTTTACATCGCATCCAATATAGCCCCATCTCAGTGATATCATTGTCAGAGGACATTAACGCACTTGCTATTTATTTTGATCTCTTTTTCCATTTGCATTTGAAATGTTCCAAATCATGATTAGCTTATGTCCATAAAGATCTTACCTTGTTGGGTGCACTCGACTTGGTGGTCCACAAAATAACACAATGGTAAAAGCTTTATTGGTTTTGGAAAATCCCCATCTACTTGTCACAAAGGTTACCCTGTGCGCACCTATCATTTCCTTATCCACCATGCTACATATGATATGTAGTTTCCTGAGTATTTTCAAAGGTGTTAATCTGTTGTCCATAATATAGATTATCACGTTCAAGTGTCTCCCTCATCTTACTGTGAACAACTATTCACTGTGTTCCTAAACTAACATCTGAATGGTGCACATTTAATCCTACAAAAAGTATTGTCACTCATGAAAAGCTTTGTTTCTTTACGCTTGTGGAAGATGATTACATCCTCCTCTCGCACGACACTCAAGTATGGGCAATGTGTTGATTTTCAATAAGCGGCTGGGAGATGGTAGACTACGCGCAATATACAGGGATGGGAATTTCCATTTAAAAAGTCTTAGGTGTTGGTTGGGAGTTGGAGATAGTTGAGTGATAAAAAGAAATAATAAATGCCTCTAGTCTTTGTTTTCAAAATACATCTGGTGCTAGAAAACAGATTGTGTTGTCAGTCCATCATTAATGTTATCAATATTTCTACGTTGAACTAAGCCCATTATGAAAAATACAAATCTTCTGCCAAAGCAACCACACTGGAAGCTATATCTAGCGGTACATTTCCAATCGATTCTTCAATAAACAATGCAGGTACTATCAAATTTGGTGCATTTCTTGCTGAAGGTTCTTTGTTCTCTGTTTGCGCAGAAAAGAAGTACATTTGTTGCCATTTATATGTCTATAGTAATGGAAAGTTAGGTGATACATTTTATTATGGATACCATGAATCCTCAAAAGTCTTCGTCTCTTTTATGTGGTTGATTTGGCATTTAAGATTCATCTTTCTTTTACACCTGCTACTAATGCTCATACCTAAAACAAGTTATCTCTTCGCTTTTGTAGAGTTTTTTGTTGACATGTCCACCTACTTGTCCACCTACTTTTCATAGAAATACACATGCCCAAAGCTGCCAGTCATAACCATTTGTGCCTTCATTGTGAAAATTTAATGCTCATAATTATGTTTGTTGTACATGCTCTCTTTTATGTATGCAGATACAATGACAAGAGATCTTTACTGTATCTACTTGGTCAACAACGATGATCTTGCTTAGAGAGGACATTGATTAAAGTTGCATTCGTATGGGTTCTTTTCATTCATATGTGCCAACTTGGTTGTTGCATTTCCATGAACAAATTCTACACCCATTAATGGATTGAGTGCTATAAATGTTCCTTGAAGATTGCTTCGAAATATCTTTTATTTTTGAAGCTCGACTTTCCTTTCTGACACATTACTGCAAAGTATTGGCTTATTGGTGCACAAATTCCATGTTGTTCATTTTAATAAACCTTTTTAGTTATGTATGTGTCTTTAATGAAAATGGATTGTTTCATTGCATTTTACAATATTTACCACTTATTGATTTCCAAAGCATCATCATTACTATGGTTATTTTAAAATGGTGAATGTTTAAGCTCATAATCTATTGACCTTCAAAGTTTAGGTTATGAATTTCAAGACAGCCAAATATTTGAGAAAATGATGATACGTTTGAAAGATTTATCCTTTGTAGGTGATCTATTGACTCGATACCTTTAGTGATGTGAATTATGATAAGGGAGGGAAGGGGTCTAGAAAATGTGTTATCTCTTTAATGAAATCAATATAAAAGCATGATTCAATTATAAATCTTTCTTTTTATAATCATCCAAATCATTTGATTGAAATCATGTTATTATTTGGGGTTAAAGATCAAAATGAATTTAATGTTCTAATTCTTACATAAGTGTCTTTTCTTTTTATAGGTACAAAGCTGAAAATCAACAAAGGTACAAGGAAAGCGAAAAGTCAACAAAGGTACAAAGGAAATCAAGGGAAACAAAGGAAAGCGAAGGTGAAGCGAAGAGAGAAAACAAAAGGAGAAGAAATGAAGATGGTGGCTTGAGAAAATTAAAGTGTTCTTTAACACTTAGTGTTCATTTTAAACACTTTTCATGAAATTGTTATCTCTTACTCTTAGGACACTAATTTTAATTTAAGGTTTAAAAGGAACACTTTGCTTTTTTCATTTACAAAGGGATAAAATCAAAACTTAGACATTTACTAGATTTCAATTTTGGCTAAAATTGGACAAACAATCTTCATCTTTCCTTTGGTGTTTAAAAGGAATCAAACCATTGCTTTGAAGGATAAAATGAATGTGTGCTTTTATTGTTTTGCAATTATTTACACAAAGTAATATCATCAAAAGATGTATGCGCTTCTCTCGCGCCTCATGGAAATATTGAGAATCAAAAGGCTTTTGGTGACATTAAGTTGTGTAAATAATTTCCCATACACACTTCGATTTGGGTTTAAAATTGAACAATATCTTGTGCGAGTGTGAGTAGGGGCATTTTCACGTATATTCTCTTTCTTTGTGCCATCAAAGATTGATAGAGTTATGGATTTTGTCTTTGCTTGCTTTTGTTTATCCTAGAGGACCTACCTTGGGGAAAAAGTACTCACCCAAGGGAACGATTCAACTGGTAACACTCTAAAGCCAAGAGTATTTCCAGTTGGGGTATAAATGCGGATATTGGAAGAAATGCCAATATCACGCGGTTGACTCCAACAAGATGGATCTGAAAGGGGACTCTTGCCACATTGGGTCAACTCCTATGAACGAAAAGTCCTTACAAGAACCCATGTGCTAGAATTTTCCAAAATCCTTAATCTATTTGTTGGTGCAAGAACGGTCGTCTGAAGCTGCCCCACACTTTTACAGTCTTTAGTAGAAATGGAAAACATGCCATGGGAGTTTCATGAGTGTTGATGCTTGGCTGCCCCGTATAAGTGAGTGTCATGGAGGGGAGCCAATGGGGTCAAGCATCTGACCATTTGCTAAAGATAAGCGTAGCTGGACTTGTCCAAGTGGGGATTCAACAAATATTGTCTTACACATCCATAGGGTTTGTGCTTGTTTTTGGTTTGAAAACACAGTGTTGTATTCGAAAACATTTGCAAACAAACTCTTAACAATATCATTCAAATTTCAAACCCTTTTGGAGACAAATGCCATTGACTCAATCCATATGTTATTGCTTTCCCTTGGGATTCACATCCTTAGAGGTTTCTAAACATTAGATTATATCTTAATTTGTCTCCTTAAGTAAACAATAGGAAACCCTTGCCTTAAGTTCATTAAATTTCCACATAACATATCTTGTGGAGTTTGAAGAAATTAAGACATTGGACATCTTAGTTCAAAAATTTAAATCAAAGAGAGTGTTTTTTGGTAAAATAAAGACATTAAGCAAAGCTAAACAAAATGAACTTTCATATGTGTTGAAGACTCACAATTCCCAAAGCAAAAAATCATTGAAAATGAATGTTCAAAAGAAATCCATCCTTGGTTATAAAGGTCTTTAGGAAGCATTTGCATGCTCTTCAATACCTAGATCTAGGCAAACAAAGTGGTTTTTTTTAGGTTCATCTAGGGATCAAATCAAATCAAAATCCTTTTCATCCATCTTTCAAAACATCAAACATCAAATCCATCTCACAAATCATCTTTTGGAAAATCTTGAAATCATCCTTGATACTAGGCTCTATGGTAAAAAAATCAAAATCATCCAAAAACATTGTGACCAAGTCCTTGAAAACATTTATCAAAACACCTTTGGCTAGGCATGTGTAGATGCATCCTTTTGCATATACTTAGTCAAAGTTATCAAAATCATCTTGTCTAGCTTAGTGTATGTGGATGAATTCTTCTTCATATACTTAGTGAAACTATCATTTTATTTGGATAGGTGTGGGTAGATGCATCCTTCTCCTCACACATATCCAAAATCATCATCCTTTGACCAAAACTATCCCTTAGATCATTATCAAACATCTTAGGGTCCTTTTTTTCAAAATCCAAAACAAAATAAAATTCAAAGTCAAGGACAAAATCCCAAATCGGAAATCCAATCAAATCCAAGTCCTAAAGCCTAGTGTCTCATTCAAGATTTATCAAAAGCCAAAAAATTCATATCATTCATCATCATATCATCACCTTTGATCCCCAAAAAGAATCCTAAAACTTTCACTTTGGGACATAAAATAGAGATTCATCTCCCATATTCTCAAAGATTGATCCCCATTTTATGGTTCTAACTAGATCTCAATACAAGAAGAGTATGGAAGCCAACAAAGAAACACCTGCTTCAAGTGATCTTAGCCAAACCATTCCTGAAATGAATCCCATTGGGGATGGAAATCTCACAATTAGCCTTCCAACATCATCGCAAAACCCACAAGAAGAAAACCAAGGAGAGGACCTCACTTTTGGAATGTCTCGCAAAGAAATGACGAAAATGCTCCAAAATCTGGACAACCATAGAATCATCAACATCATGATGAAACTTAACCCTTCGTTGTACATGCTTGAACTAGCAAAACAAGGGGCCAAGTTGCCTTCGAATTTTGATGTGAGCACTGTAGTAGATACATCTTTTCCACCAATCTCATCCACCATCCCCATTTCATCTACACCCCATCTCAAAATGTCATGGAGAATATCCCACAAATCACAACATCATTTTCTCCAACTCAACCCAAAGTTGACAAGGAAAACACATTTCTCAATGCTCTTCAATCACATCTCCTTGTTAATAATCAAAACTTGGATGCAAACACCCCATTGGAACAAAACATCCCCCAAAATCCATTGAACAAAAATGTTCCTCTCACCTTACACTATGACCCATCATCAACATTTTTTCATAGAGCACGTCAAATCCCCCTCCTCACAAATTCACAAGAGGAGGGAGACATGTTCAGACCAAGGGGCATTTTGGACACCACAACACTCTCACAAGGATTCACCCCCCTTACATTTCCACCTATCCCACCATTGCCATTATCATCCACTCCACTCCTTGGTTTGGGGTTGCCTCCCCTACCAAGTATCAATCAAACCGCTATCCCAACCATCAATCAAAGCATCACACCAAACACTCAAAATTTATCATTGATATCACAACAACAAACGATAAATACACAAGCAATGGCAACACCATCAAACACACCCTTAACATCACAAAGCATGGTCTCACAAGGACCAATCACGTCAATACCATTATCCAACACACAAAATATAAACACAAAATCATCATCTACCACCATTCCAAATCCCCCACCACCTCCACCACCACCAACATTCACCACATCAAACCAATTTGACGTAATATTACAAGCCACTTTTCAAAGAGGATACAAACAAGTGTAGAAACAAAAAGTTGTGCAACAAGCCGCTCAAGTTGCCAAAGCTGCAAAAGCCACATTACAAGTGCAACAAGCACACCAAGCCCAAGCTTTATTGCAATAGCAACAACAACAAGCCGCCCAAGCTGGACAAGCATTGCAAGCACAAAGAGTCACCCAAGCACAACTTTTATTACAACAACAAGCTGCCCAAGCTCAAGTGCAATCTCAATATCAAGCACAAAAAGCACAAGCACAAGCACAACTTCTTGCACAAGTAGTGCAATTGCAAGCATATCAACAAGAATTAAAGCAATACCAAGAGCAGTAAGAAGTAGTAGAATTGGCAACCCAACAACAATCGTTGTGGGAACAACAACAATCACAACAAGCATTGTTGGAGTAGCAACAAGTGCAAAAACAAGCACAAATCCTAGCACAACAACAACAAGATCAACAACAAGCATCATTCATACAAAAGCAAGTAGAAGCCTACTTCACTCAATAGAACATGCAAATACCATCAAACAATGCACCAACCAACAATTCAAACACCCCAAAACACTTTCATCCCACCCCCTGATCCCCAAAATGATGTAACGACACAACTCAGGTTGCTCTTGCAACAGGTGATCAACCTTCAATCAAGGCAAACGACCAAAGCACCAAGCAACTTGTGTCCTTATCCATTTGGTAGGAGCCTAGAAATGAAACCATTCCCTAAGGGATTCAAAATCGCAAATTTGAAAAATATCGAGGGATGGGAAACCCTGAAGATCACATAAGGGAATTCTAGGTTCATTGTATGGAAGTCGCATATGATGATACGTATCTAATGTGGCTATTCCCTAGGAGCTTGGTAGGTCCAACTATAGAATGGTTCTCTCACTTATCTCCAAGCATTAGGACATTCAAAGAAATTAGAGATGCATTCATAAGGAACTATGCATGTAACATTGCAATGGATGTTAGTCTCAAAAAACTTTACGCTCTAAAACAAGGAAAGAATGAATCTTTTGCGTCATTCCTTCAATGATGGCGATCCAAGGCCAATCAGAGCAATTGGACCATGCCAGAAGAACAACAAGTCTACACGATCATAGCTAACCTTGAAAGTCGCCTGTCATTTCATCTCAAGGTTCAAGGAATCACCACATATGAGCAATTAATCTCCAAGGTGCTTAGCATCAAAAGAGCCCTTGTGACCCAACCCGTCGAATCAACGTCATATCATGAACCACAAAACAACTGCCCATCATCTAATTACAATGATAAACCTCGTACATGGGCGAGAAACAAGAACATCACTAATGATGGCATTGTTGATGCCAAGGTGGTCATTAGTGGTCCACGCCAAAATACACTCGCACCGCAAATCCAACCACAATGCCAAAACAATCATCACACAACATACCAACCAAATAATCCCACCATCAATAACCTCAATGACCAAAGAGGACCACCCCAATGAAAAACTTATCCAAAACATAAATACGCCATTTTGGGGGAACCATTGGAGGACATAATGAAAAAGTTGATTGCCGAAAAACTCATCCAGCCTCCTACATTCGAAAATTACCAAGAACCCGATGTCAAACCCCCTTGGTACAACAAGAATCAACTTTGTGAATTCCACAAAATAAAAGGTCACACCACAAATGATTGCATGAGACTCAAAAACATCATCTGAGATCTCATTGACAAGAAAATCATAAACGTGGAACAACCTACGGGAAATCAGGACCTTAAAATCTACACGAATCTGATGCTGAATCATGGAAACAAAGGAAATAGAGGTGATAAAGGGAAAGGCAATGCAAATCATGTCTATGAATCTATCATTGCCTCGCTAAATGAAGACTGCATGGTCATCACTATCAAGGGCACCCATGTCAAAGATTGTGGAGTCACCACAAGAGGCAGCAAAGTCACCATTGTAGGATCATCCCAACCAAATAGAGTCCCTACATCAAGAGTTGTTGCATATAGCTACAATGTTGTAGACCAACACAAAAGAATGCAACACACATCTCCATCATGGAGTTGTTAAAAATCTCATTAGCGCATAAAAAGATCCTTGAGGAAGCATTAGCCTCATCCATTGTCCCCGCAGATCTCGATGTGGAGTAATTCCAAGCTATGGTCCCAAATATCATAACACCTAATCTTCTTACATTTTCTGACCAATATTTCCCCACCTAACCATCTCACAACTATGCACTTCACTTGGAAGCCATTGTACACAAAAGAAAAATCAAAACGGTCTTGGTGGATGGAGGTGTAGGCTTGAACATTTGTCCTTAAGCCTCGTAAAACAGTTGAAAATATCAGAAGATTCCATAGACAAAGGAAAGGGCATCACAATCAGAGCATATGATGACCAAGAAAGAGTGTCTTAGGGCACAATTAAGCTCCCTATCCAAGTAGGGCCAACACTCATGGAAACCACATGTCAGGTCTTGGACCTCGAATCGCCATACAATATCCTTCTGGGATGCCCATGGATTCATGTGATGAAAGTTGTAGCATCAACCTTCCACCAATGTGTGAAATTCACACATAATGGACAAGAGGTTACCGTCCATGGAGATCCTAAGCCATTTTCATATTGCTAGAATCTTGAATCCAAGTATTAAAAAATTCTCCAAGTGCCAAAAAATGATGAGGGACCATCTACACAATACATCGATCCCACCACTCTCACATCCACTTCTGCGACAGAGACACCCGCCATTCCCACCATATCCGACATCAAGCTCATCATCCAAGAGGATGGTTGTGGAAGTTATAGGCTCCCTAACAATGATTTTGTGATAGGAGAGTTACCACAATCTCCTAGATCACGAGGACGCCCACAAGAAAATCAAGCTTCCACATCACAAACATATCCTGAGGATTATCCCGAATTCACAAGATGGGGAGACCTTGGTCATGAGGTCATTGAAGTAGATCCATCTCACATGTTGTATCAAGATGAAAGATTGGCAGCTAATTTACCAATGGATGAAAGAAGCAAAGGCCTACACATGATGCTTGTAATGGGCTATGACCAAAATCAAAGACTGGGACAAAATGACAATGGGCTCATAATACCTATCATGCCAGAGACGCGACCCATAACAAATCTTGGTCTTGGATGTGCCACTCTGAGAATAACCATATGTGGCTGAAGTCCTCTGATTAGAGCCGCTAATGTTTCTCCTCAGCCAATACTAGTATAAGTACACTCACCAATAGTCACAGGTAGGGACACATAATTTTATAACTAATCCCTATATTAGTAGTGATGACGAAGATACTTTATGCAATCTACCTAGGCTATTTGAAGATACTACCCTGTGTATGATCAGTACCATATCCTTTGAACTAGATAGTCAAAGTCATGAGATTCATTTAGTCTACCCCTAACTGATCAACTATGACCAATGAGGACCACCAATTCTCGATACATTCAAAAATGATGAAGCACTCTTAGAATTCATGGGATTGAGGGATAACATTCTAGATTGAGATCACAAGGTAGGATTTATAATGGAGTTGGACACACATGCCTATTATGGGGAAATGATTGAATCCTTCAGTTGCAAAAGTGAGAAACTAAGAATCATATCCAAGTCCTTGAGTGAAAACCACACCATGGCACTCTCTGACAAGAAAATAGTAAAAAAAAGGACGTATCCAATGGTGAAAACCTCTCTGAGGTGCCTAAGGATGAAGGATTCAATCTTCCCCTAAGAGCTATTCATGAAGAGAAGTTAGTAGTCTTGGCCGAAAAATGCAACACAGTCAACCTAGGAATAGAGGAGACCCTGCATATCAAATTCTATGTGGAATCACTATTATCAGAAGAGCAAGAACTCCTAGCAGCATTCCTAAAGGAAAGACAAATAAACTTCGCATGGAGTTATGCTGATATGCCGAGGCTTGATCCAAAGACTATGGTCCACCACTTAGTAGTGTATCCAGATACAAAACCTGTTAGATAGAAGCTTCACAAAATGCATCCTCAAATTTCTTTGTTAGTCAAAATGGAGCTCAAAAAATTGTTAGATGCAGGATTCATATGACCAATTGATTATCCAGAATGGGTGTCAAATTTGGTACCTATTTCAAAACTTGATGGAGCCATCAGAATCTGTATGGACTTTAGATATTTGAACAAAGCATGTCCCAAGGATGATTTCTCACTTCCCAATATCGACATGATTGTAGACATGATAGTAGGACATGAGATGCTATCACTAATGGACAAATTTTTAGGATACAACTAGATTATGATAGCAAAAGAAGATCAACACAAGATGGCTTTCACTTGCCCATGGGGGACCTACTCCTAGAACATGATGTCGTTCGGCCTGAAGAATGCAGAAGCAACCTATCAAAGGGCCATGACACTAATATTCCATGATATGATTCACAAAACAGTCGAAGACTATGTCAACGAAATCCTAGCAAAGTCAAGAAAAAGACAAGATCATATAGCAACTGTAAGTGCTATCTTTGACAAATTGGAGGAATACAAAGTCAATCTAAATCCCAAGAAGTGTGTCTTCGGCGTACAATCAAGTAAACTGCTAGGATACATAGTGTCCATGAGGAGTATCGAGGTGGATCCAGAAAAAGTAAAAGCAATCCTTGAGATGGAAGCACCAAAGAAATTAAAACAACTAAGGGGCCTCCAGGGCTGACTTCAATCCATCCAATGGTTCATAGCACAACTGGTAGACAAGCAGAACCCATATTCACACCTTCTCCATAAGGGGGTAGTATACAAATGGGATATAAAGTGCAAAGAGGCATTTAACAAAATCAAGGAATATCTATTGACACCACCAGTGTTAATGCCACCTATCCCGAGAAAGCCATTGATCTTATATGTGTCAGCAACAATAGTAGCCCTTGGAGCTTGTCTTGCTCAACATGATGAAAACGAAATGGAGAGGGCTATCTACTATATCAATAGAACAATGGTTAGCCATGAACTAAATTACTCATTTATCAAGAAAGATTGCCTCACAGTAGTGTTTGCATTCCAAAAATTTAGACATTATATGTTGGCACATAAGATAAAGCTCATTGCAAAAATTGATCCCCTCAAGTATCTCTTATCCAAGGAAATGCTCACGGGTAGAATGGAAAAATGGGTAATGATACTATCATAGTATGACATCGAGTATCTAGAGAGGAAAGTAATCAAGGGACAGGTTATTGTAGATCAACTAGCAGAAGCACCCCTTTATTCTGAGAATCCTCTTGTATATGAATTTCCAAATGAATCCATCTTTAACCTCAACGTAGCAGACCACTGGAAACTATACTTCAATGGTTCATACACATAACATGGATCAGGAGCTGGTGTCTTCTTCATCACCCCACAAGGGAACTGCATATCGAAGTCATACAAATTGGCATTTCCTTGTACTAACAACATTGTGAAATACGAGGCTTTGACTATAGGTCTCAGGATAGTAGTGCAATGGAATATCATAGCTTTCAAGGTCTATGGAGACTCTCAGTTGATCATAAATTAGGTCACTAATGAATATCAGACAAAGGATGACAAGCTAACCCCATACAAGAAATTGGCGGAGACTCTAAAGGAATCCTTCATCGACATAACATTTGAACAAATTCCAAGAACCAACAACAGAGCCACTGATGCCATGGCTACAATTGGGTCTCTAGTAGACATCCCTCACAACATGCCGAAATATGAATTTCTGATCGAGCAGCTTCTTGTTCCCACATTCAAGGTACCAAAATTTGAATATGTGTGTCAAATCATTGGTCCTGGCGATCCTTGGTATCATGACATCTATACATATCTTCACATAGGAGTCATACCCATTGACCTACCATTGAGCCTAAAATGAACCTTTATCAAAAAGACATCTAGATTTGTCATTCTAGGTGATACCTTATACCGTAGAAGCATAGAGGGTACTTTATTGTGCTGTCTAAATGCTGAGGAGGCATTAACCTCTCTAACCGAGGTTCATAATCGTATCTATGGCTCACACTCGAGTAGAATAACCATGACCAAGAAATTGTTGAGACTGGGGTATTATTGGCCCACAATGTAGTGAGAAGCACATGATCATGGTAAAAAGTGTTTACAATGTTAGTTGCATGGGGACCTCATCCATGCTCCAGCTCAAGAGCTTCACCCGATTATCACACCATGGCCCTTCTTGTAGTGGGGACTCGATCTCATTGGGAAAATCTCACCCACCTCATCCAATGGCCACAAATTCATTATAACTGAAACTAGGTACTTCAAAAAGTGGGTGGAAGCCATACCCATGACATATATCACTAGGAAGCAAATCTCAAAATTCATCTTGAACTATCTCATTTGTTGTTACGGTGTTCCACAAGCCATTATCTTAGATAATGGGACACCATTCAAGAACCAAGAGGTTCACGACTTGTACGATAAATTCAAAATCTAGCATCGCTTCTCCACCTCGTATTATCCCCAAGGCAATGGCCAAGCAGAAGCCACAAACAAAACCATCCTCAAAATCCTCAAGAAAACAGTCAATGACACATGTCATGACTAGCACTTGCAGCTTAATCCCACCCTCTAGTCTTATCGAACTAGCATCCACACACCCACTGGCGCCACCCCATTCTCCTTGGTCTACGGATCAGAGGTTGTTCTCCCAATCGAGATCGAGCTCCCATCCCTTAGAATATCATTGCAAAATCTCATCACTGATGAGGACTATCAGGTGTCAAGATTAAATGAGCTAGAGTTACTGGATGAGAGATGAATAGATGCTTTGAATCATCTACAAGTCTATCAAAATAGACTCAAACGAAGATACAACAAGAAGATCAGAAGCAAGACATTCCAAGTCAAAGAATTGGTCTTAAAAGAAAATTAGAAAAATGTCTCGAATCCCAGCAACAAAGGCAAGTTCGAACCCAATTGGTTAGGGCCTTTCATCATCATAGCAAGCTATAAAATCAGGGGCATATCAACTATCAACACCCGAAGGGGAACCTCTGCAAGAGCCCATGAATAGCTCCCATCTGAAAAAGTTTTATGCCTAATTATTTCAAGGTATAGAACCAAAAAAATCCAAACAAAATCAGAAAATGTCCTGAAAAAATGGTTACTTTAGCGAAAACCTGGCAAACATGCATCTTGGTAACAAACAAAAAAAATTTAAAAATTAAAAAAAAAGCAAAAAAAAAATTAGAAAAGGATCAAAAAAATCGTCCTCTAGTGGAAACCACTTTGGTGACACTTTGGGCAAGTACCTTGGTGAAAACCTAGCAAATAGGCACCTTGTGTAAATAAGCACTTTCTATCTACCAGGATCTTTATGGCTTGATCTGCATCATCCCTCCATTTTGCTTCCATCATCCATCACATTTAGGTCTCCATCCATCACTCATCCACTCGTATCCACACCATAGCTTGGTCCTATGTTCGTATCATGATCCATCCTAGTACTACTTAGCCCATTCTCAAGGTCAGTTTGTCCTACCTTTATCAGAGTAATCTATTATAGCACATTGGGGGCATGTTCTCATCGGATCAGATTCATCTATGGTCTTAAAGTCCTCAAAATCAGAAAATCCAAAAACATCAGAAAATCAAAAAATCCAAAAACATTAGAAAATCAGAAAATCCAAAAACATTAGAAAATCATAAAATCCAAAAACATTAAAAACATATCAAAATCCAAAAAATAGGTGAAAAGGTCATTCAAAAATCCAAAAAAAGGGTCATCTTGTCAAACTACGTCGTCTCTTAGCTTGAACGTAGGCAAGGTTGATCTTTGATCATCCCTTGAGACATTTAGATTAGTAGGATTCTGTCATAATAAACTGACATTTCATCATGTATATTGTCATTTGTAAATTGGTCAAGTCGTCAGTCGAACTATGTGGTCTCTATGTGTATAACGTAGGCAAGGCTAATCTCTCGATCAACCCTCAAGGACCCTAAGATAGGTCTTTAGGTTAGTCTCTCGGTCAAAATCTCAGAAAATCCCCAAAACATTGGAAAATCAAAAATCAAAACATTTGAAAATCTCAAAAAATACCAAAAAAAGCCTCAAAACATTGTAAAACATCAAAAACATCTAAATATTTGAAAAAATCCATTTGCCTCATCTCGCTTGCACCCACAATAAACACCATTCATACTAAAATGATCGTCATCATCAACCTTTGGTGAAAGAGTTAGAAACAAGTCTAGCAAGTTAAAAGTAAAACTCAAAAGCATCAAGTCTCAAGTCTCAGTCAGTACGTAAACAAGTTGGTCAAGTCTTTGTGTCGATAGTCCATCATCCAAACAGTCCCATATCAATCATCTGATAACATCATGTCTTAGGATGAATCCTTCCTGCAAGGGGCATTATTTATCAAAAAGAACATTTTGGATAAACAAAATGACATGCCGCTATCCACTGACATGTCCTAGGATGTATCCTTCCTACAATGGGCATTATCTTTTGGCAATAAGTTTTGGTTCTTATCCTTAAAAACACATTCCCTTTTGGTTAGCGGTATTGAAGAACATCAACTTGTTTGTGTGCTTTATCTTTTTCTTTTGACTTATCTTATTGTGCTCAGTCCAAGGACCTCTCGATGATATCTGAATGAAGGATTTAGAGAGATAGGAATGGGGCAACGATCATTATTCTTTTGTCTCCCGTGCTTGTTGGACATTCTTGTAAAACAACTTGGTGAATACTTTCTTTGTTAGATATGTATAGAGGATGTTTTGGATGGCTTGTTGACTATTGCATTGATTGGTTATACCTCTCCATGTTTTGGTCTGAAATATTTGAAACTTCTAAAGTGCATCCAAGCAAGTTTTCTGTATGTCAGGTGTGAAGAGGAATACTCCTATCTATTTGTTGATTCAAAGTCCATCACACTAAGTACAATGCATCCCGGTCCTTCATACCTTGATGCATCATACTTAGGCATGTTATCAAACATAAAATAAGTGACCCTTTGAAAATCCCAATCCTTAATAAAGCAAAATCATCCATCTATCATCATCATTTCTTATCATCATTTCTCATCATCATCTCTCATAATGTTGGCTTGTTGGATCCTCTTGTCATAATCTAATGTCTTCCGCATTAACATCACAACATAAATAGTTAATCATCATCACCAATACATCCATCATGCATCCATTATGCATTCATCTTGCATCCATAAATCATCAGTATTTTGCATATCATCTCACATGCATATCATCATCATAATATAGATATGTTAGTCTAAGCATCTCATAAATCATCCACTGCATAATCACAACACATCACATCATCAATCTCATCCATCTCACATCATATAATCATTTAAGTTGTTTAGGATAATATAGATTTGTTATTCTAAGCACCTTAAAACCATATCATTTGCATCATCATCCATAACCACCCATTTTGAACCTCTTTATCGCGATATCAACCCTCAAATTGAATCTTTTCACTTGATCTCTTGGGGGGGCAATGTACCAGTGTACTTCTTTCCGCTGGAGCATCTGAAAAATTAGAATTTTTTTGATTTTGATCACGGCAAGTTATTCTTTGAACCAATGCAACGAGTACATTGCTTCAAAGATGGGTAAAATGTAGACATGCAAAATTAACATTGTGCATTCAATCAGGATTATTCATTACGTCCATTCATTGATTGATCAGATTCACCTTCATTCATTTATTAGGTAATTTCATTAATTCCCATCTCCTAAGGTCATTCATTCAAAATTAAATAAAACATTATCATCAACCTTTTAATCAAATAAATCAAACATCATCCCTTTAATTAAATAAATCAAACATTTATTTAATTAAATCCAATCCATATTTCATCCTTTTCTGATTTAAATAAATCAAATATTTAAATCATGAAAGTAAAACTAGCCTAATCATCATTAATTTAATCTAATCCTAATTAAATGCTAATCTTACCCACTTGCATTCTCTAGATATCTCCACTTGCACAAATAAATCAATTTATTGATTTATTAAAACCCTCATTTTCACTCAACATGACAAGTTGATTTGTCCCTCCAACATAGCATTTATTGCTCTTTTTCTTGTCCCCCTCTCTAAATTTATTGCAAAATTTGAATTCAAATTCTCCCTCTCATGGAACTCTTCCCAAATCTTGTACATCCATTGACCACTCACCACTTGACAAGTGTCCTCTTCTCATTGGTGGATCTTTAGTCCCACATTCACCATCTTGGCCAATCACTCATCAAGAAAATCTATAAAAGAAGGCTTTAATCCTCATTCATCCATCCACAACTTTTATGCAAGCTTACTCTCTTGATTTGAGAACTCATCTTTCCCATCATCTCCATTGCATTTACATCATCTTGAGCTTTGATCAAGGATTGGGAAAGGGTCACTAGCACATGTGACACCAATCCAGTATGGAATAGGTAACTTGTGGTTGCTTTCATTATGCTTTTATTTTTATTTCATCCTTTGTTTCATTTTTGAAGCATTTGCAAGGTATTTCATAGGGTCATTCTTGAGAAATTTGTGAGCTACTAACCTTGTATGAAGTTTAGTTTTGTAGATTTCAAAAGTATTCACCACAAGAATATTCTTTGATATTGTAGAATGTTTCTATGTGTTTCTGTGGTGTTTTTGGACCTAGAAGGGCATTTATGTCATTTCTTGTTAGTGTTAGTGTAGGTTTGTATGACTTGGTGTGCTAATGCTAATTACAAAGGTTGTTTATAGGTCCTAATTAACCCTTGTTATGGTCTTCCTTCAATTCTTCCCACCATGAAAGTGTTTCATGCTGACCTATTTAGTGGTTGCATGTTTGAGGTGCATACATTTTATTGAGGCTCGCATGGAGAAATTTTTTGAGGTTGTGGAGGAGATATAAGCAAGTAAATTTTTGAATAAGTGTGTGATGTGTGGTGTGGTGAAAAATTATGTGAATGTGATCAAGTTTGGTGATCTGAGTGTAAGCTTAAATGCCTAAGGATACCAAATGTAGTGATGAAAAGGTGTCTACATTTTAAGTGTGCCTGAAGTTACCAGAGGAAGTTATTTGAAGGTTATGGATGGTACAAATTTGTAGTGGTTTATTATTCCTCTTTCTTTAATATAATGAATATCTTTATAAAATTCTTCTTTCTTCTAAATAGTGAGGCCTTTAGGAAATGATCCTTTGGTAGTGACACATTCTCCTCATTTTGGTAATGAGCCCTTCTGAAATTGAGCCTATTGTATTATGGGTTGCTATTCATATATATGTGAGCTAATTCTCATAATTTTTTTTCCATGATTATGGTTTTCCACATAAATCTAGTGTTCTCTTGTGTATGGTGTTGAATGTTTTTATGTTTCTTTTTTTTACATTCTACTGATGATAACAAGGGTTTGATGGTTAATGAGGTTTTAAGGTTTTAATGTACAATTGTTCCACCCCCCCTCTCAGTTGTCCTATATGTCTAACAATTGGTATTAGAGCTATGGTTGCTTGGAAGAAGCATAACCATTTGAGGTAGATTCATATGATGTATAGGAAGGGTTTCAAAGCTCATATGTTTGATGGACCAAATTATGGTTACTAGAAAGATAAGATGGAAGCCTTTATTTTATCTCTAGGGTTTATAGTCTAGAAGTCAATTGAAAATGGATATACTATGTCTACTAATAGTCTAACAAGTGATGATGAGGTCAAGGATTATGAGAATAATGGAAAATCAAGAAAAACTATCTTGAGTGGTCTTTTTGATTCTAAACTTGGGAAGGTGATACATATCAAGATTGCTAAAGAGATCTCGACAATGTTGCAAAGCATTTATAAAGGATATGATAAGGTCAAGCAAGAAAAGAAGCATAATTTCAAAGAAATTTTGAAACCCTAAGGATGTCAAAACATAAAGACATTACATCCTACATGCTCAAAGTGGATGAAGTTGTTACTGTCATTAATGGTATTGGTGGTAAGCTAGAAGAAAGTGAAGTTATAAAAAAGGTATTGAGAACTCTTCCTAAATCTTATAGTTCTAAAATATTTTCTATTAAGAAATCTCAAAACTTGGATCAATATTCTAGAGATTAGATGTTTGGTGCTTTAATTTCTTTTGAATTGGAGAGTTTTGTCAAGATGCTACAAAGGAAAAAACTACCTTTAAATTCAACAAGGTGGATAAGGATGATGAATCATATCCTCATGATCATGATGAGGTGGAAGAAATTTTTTTAAGGATATTATAAAATGGAATATGATTTAAATATAGAGGTAAGTTATCCTTTATGTGTTTCAATTGTGGAAAGATAGGTCATTATGCTTCTAAATTTCAATCAAAGTTGCAAATGAAAAAAATAATGGTCATAAAGATAAATCTATCAAGAAGAGTTATTATGTTGAAAAAGACAATGGTGTATCTAATGATGAGGAATTATACTATCTTGATGAGGATAGTGATTAATTCTTGTTCATGGCTCTAAATGTGGGAACTATTTCTACTAATCTTGAAAGATATGTGAAAGAAAGTTCTCCAAAAATAGGCCACAATATTAAAGGAACTATGTTGACTACTTTCATGCAAGGGAGGAGATAAACTATTGGATACTTGATAGTTGAATCTCAAATCATATGATAGGTGGCAAGAGTAATTTTTTAAAACTTGAAAAGTATGATGGTGGTCTTGTTAAGTTTGGTGATGACATATCTGCTAAGATTTGTGGAAAAGGTTCAATTAGCTTTGATGAAAAGCATATAACACATGATTTTATTTATCTCAGGGGTCTCCAACATAATCTTCTCAGTGTAGGAAAAATATATAGTAGAAGATACAATTTGAGGTTTTTAGGATGATGGTTGTGAAATAATAAAAAAAAGCTCTAGAAATTTGGTTGTTGCAGGAACAAGGAAAGAAGGAAATATTTATCAACTCAAAGGTAGTGGTGCTAAGTGCTTTATGCCACAAATAAATAAAATTTGGCTATGTCATAAATACAAGGTTATTTCACTCATTTTACACCTACCAAGTTGAATGAATATTATTATAGAAAGTTTGAGTTTGCAAGAGAATTCAAGTGTTTAAAAGACCATTCAAGAGAATTCAAGGGTAGATTATCAAGAATTTTAGAAAATTATTCAAGCATAAGGCATCATGTCAAATAATTCATGCATCATGTTTGTTTTGGAGCTAACAATTGTGATGTAGGGTTTTATGATTCAAGCTAGCATTTTAGTCAAGATCTATCCTATTCAAGAAAAAGTCAAGACCTACATCCATTGGATCCATCTCATACATGTTTGCAACCTCTTATTGCTAGGGTTTGGTGAGTTGCAATATCATATTTTGATCATTCATCATTCTCCATTCTTATTTCATTTCATTTCAAGGTTTGATTACCAAAATAGGGTCTAACCAAGGAAAACCCCTATCCACTAACAAAAAAATGTTCCCCTACCTTTATTGTGTGATTTATAGGTTAAGGTTGAAGGAACATTGACGAGAAATATGGAGAAAGTTGTCAAAGTGTCCAAAGTTGTCAAAGTTGTCACGTTGCATTAGAGATACTTGGAAGATTTCTATAGGTTGCAAATCAAGGTTTCAGATCTAGAAATCATTCAAGAAGTGCAGAGAAGACCTTGAAGACCAAATTCATACTTTGAAGCTTTAGAAAACCCTAACTTGACCGATACACTAGTTCTAGCATATGAGTCCCAGTTTAGGTCAAAATTTAGGTTTTAACATATTTAGATACCCATTTGCTAGATTCATGTTTCTACACAGAAACCCAAATTTGGGACTGATTCACCCTACTTGGCATATGAGTCCCAGTCAACATTAAAGTCACTATTTTTTAGTAATTCAAACATCCATTTAGTCCTCTTCAGGTTTCCAAGTGCACACATTTCATCTCATATCTTGCTATTCTGTTAGAAATATGCATTTTTAGGTCATTTAGGTATAGATTACATTAAATTATGGTTACACATTACATCTTACATTGCATTTGTCTTTCCAAGACTTAGCTTGGTGGTGAACCCCTCATTAGTTTACAATTAGTCCCTAGAACAACTCTACAGCAAGATCCATTTCTCTTTTGCATTGATATCTTCAGGATTTGTTCTTGAATGAGAGTGGAGTTTTGTTATTCTAGGTCTCAAACCCTAGAACCCAAACAAAATTCTTCCTTTCAGCCAACTAAACAAAGAAATTCATAAT
The DNA here is from genome assembly GCA_007258455.2 of Sequoia sempervirens. NCBI lineage: Eukaryota > Viridiplantae > Streptophyta > Pinopsida > Cupressales > Cupressaceae > Sequoia > Sequoia sempervirens. The sequence goes on along the minus strand of VDFB02027571.1, from coordinate 26,168 downwards.
TTAATATCATGTGCTAGTATTTAAAGACAATCGTTTGTATGTAGTCTGATGCATCATATTTAAAATTGTTTACCATGGTAGAAGAGCAACCAAAATAAACCTATTTAGATAAATTGTACTTTAAATATTTAAATAATTTCAATTCTAGGGTATGTCAAGTATTTCAATATTGTTTGTTATAAAAGGTTCATTGAAGTGAAAAGATAGATCTTGTGATTTGGTTGTGCATTAATCTATAAAAATTATTCATTAACACCTCTTTTATATAAATTAGAGAGATACCAAAAAATCATCTAGGTTAGATTTCACAAAGGATCAACTCCAAATCACATCAATGTCAAATTTGTCAACATAGGTCTAGTTTGTAATCATGAATATATGTGTAATATAAAAGATGATGCTAAAAATAATATAGAAGAGTATTCTAATTTTAATTAATTTTCATAACTATCACTTCCTCTTTTATCCCGTGTTGCCACACACTTTAACATCATAGTATATTTAGAATCATTCTTTCACCTTAAAGCTAAATTATCATATCCTACCAACTATTATTTCTAACGAGCTTGGATACTTTTAATTCGATCAATAATACATTATACCTCCACTAATTTTAATTCATATATATGAATATTTTTGGAATAGACTAAATTGTCTTTTAAGAAAAAAATAATTTCCTTTTCAATAAAGGTATCACTAGTTATATAAATATTAAAAATAAAAAAGTAGATTTTATATACTTACTAATTCTCAACAACTGTAATTATAAAATTATATATTTCACAAGAAATTTAAATAAATTATTACCTCAAACAAACTATATATATTTAACCAAATGTACATATGTAACCAAATTGTATAACCACTGAACTATACATGCAAGTTTCTAAATCTGAAATTGTAGCATAGGGGAGAGTGACCAATAGTTGTTAGGACTAAATTTGTGAGTAATAAGTAGTTTCATGGAATATCCTAGGACCTCTAATAGTTTAGAGATGTGATTTGGTCTCTTATGTATCTATAATTAAGTTTGTAATGAAATAACTTTCACAATAGAATAATATGAGAGGAAATATGCTACAAAAAATCCATAATAATTAGGAATAAGAAGCCACTTCGAGGTGGAAAACCTCCAAATATACCAATGAGAACATAATTCATAATATGATGATGAAATAAGACTCACTACCTCCTACATATACCTAATTTATCCCTAGGATATCACCCAATCCGACTCAGATAGGCATATATAATCCTTATGTGGACCTAAATAACTAAATAAAAATATAATAATGATAATATCATTTAATTAAGACTTAAGATATCCACAAGATCTAACTATTCATAACCCTATATAGACTAATATTAAGGGTGTAGCATGTCCCACTCTTCAAAGAAGCATTTTACTCAATGCTATTAAAGTATGGATTTTTTTGAATGAACTCCTCATCTTCCCATATGGTATCTTTGAGTGGTAAATTATTTGATTGGATGAGATGTAATTAGTGAGTGTTCTAGTCCTTAGCTTCTTTTTTAGGTTTGACGAATGAGTTTTGGTTCCAATATAATTAGATTCCTTCTTCATTGAGCTCTAGTAATATTTTCTAAGTAGGGACATTGTGCCCAGTTAAGTTCTTAAAACCAAAAAAATGAAAAATAGGGTGTATATTTGTTGTTGCTGGGAACTCCAACTTGTAGGTGACATTACATATGTTTTGTGTAATTTGGTATGGGCCATAATATTTTGGAGACAAATTTTTCTTTTCTTTTTTTCTTGAATGATTTTTTCTTATAGGGATGCAATCTCAAGAAGAACCAATCTCCAACTCAGAAACTTCTTTCACTATGGAGTTGGTCCACCTACTACTTCAAATTTGATTTTGTGCCATGGAAAAATTCTCCTTGAGTCTTGAGAGTACATATTATTAATGAAGCAACTGGTCCTCCATTACTTGAAGTCTTGGTGACACCTTCAATGATGATTTCATGCAAGTAGGTTCATATCCATATAGGCAATAAATTTATATATTTTTTAACAACTATGAAAGGAAGTGTTATACCACCATTTTGCTAGTTCTATACAATCTACCTATTGAGAATTTATTTGAAGTGAAACAATGTAGATATTCTTCCAAACACTTATTAAAAACCTAAAAAAATTCCAATCAAATTATTGAGGATTATATGAAGAACTATGAGTCGATTGAGTACACAAACATGAGAATAAATCATTCCAAAAGTGACTAGTAAATATATGGTCACAATCACTAACAATAACATTAATTTTACCATGTAGGTTTTGTATATTCTCTAAAAAATATTCTTCCATAGTGCTTGATTTAAAAGGATGTGATAATGCAAGGAAATTTGCATATTTAGTGAGACAATCTACTACTACCATGATGACATTATGACCCTTGGATTTTGGAAGATACTTGGTGTTTTAATCATCTTCCCTTTATTTTATTGACAAAATAAACATTTAGCCACAATATTTGGAACACCTTTCATCCCTTCCCAAAAATAATCCATCTTGACTCAATTATATGTCTTCTAAAATACTAAATGATAACCAATTGGAGACTCATGAAGATCTATAATAAAAAATTTTAAGACTGGAATTCTTCCATAGATATAATCACTCTTTATACCAAAAAATATCTCCCTTCCAAAAAAAATTATTTGAACTACTAGAATCACTCTTTATCTATTGAATGAGATTACTTATGGAAACATCATTTTTTCACTTTGCTTTAGATTCTATCACCCAATTTTCTTGTAAAATTTAAATGAAACACAATAAGGATTCATCTTTTTCATCCTTCCTAGAAAGTGCACCTGCCAAAACATTATCCTTCCCTTTTTTATATAAAATCTCAAAGTCATATCCCAACATCTTAGTGACCCATTTTTTTTCTCTTTAGAATTTCTTTTTTCCAAAAAATATTGTAAGCTATCATGATCTATCTCAACCTTGAAGTGACTACCCATTAGATAAGTCCTCTATTTTTTTATTGTATGAATATAATTAGCTAGCATTTCCTTCTCATAAATATGTTTATGTTGATTCTTACCCTTTAATTGAAAAATCCCAAAAGCAATTGGTTGACCCTTCTACATGAGAATGGATCCTATCCCATTTCTTGAAGCATCACATTCAACAATAGAATCCTTAGTGAAATTAGGAGTGGAAATCATTGGATTTGTACACATAGCCTCCTTCAATCTATCAAACTCTACATTAATAGACTCATTCTAATAGAAAGGATCCCTCTTCAATAAAGTGGTGTGGGGTGCTGCTATACGACCATGATTCTTCACAAATATTTTGTAGTATCTCATCAGTCCCAAGAATCCCCTCAATTTCTTAATGGTTTTAGGAATAGCCTATTCCATGATGCTCTTAATTTTGTTAGGATCCACCTTTACCCCTTCATGTGAAACTATGTCTGTCAAGTACTTCACCTCATCAACACCAAAAACACACTTAGATGGCTTAGCATAAACTTGACCATCTTTAGGAACTTGGAATGCTTGATCTACATGTTGCAATTGTTCTTCACATGTCTTTCTATAAATCAATATAGTCAAAGAACACTAATACAAACTTCCTCAAAAATTTCTTAAAAGTTGAATTCATCAAAATTTGAATTGTGGATGGTACATTGGTAAGACCAAAGGACATCACCAAAAAATCATAATAACCATAATGATTCCTAAATTTTATCTTACAAATATCTCCTTCCTTAATTTGAATATGATGATAAATTGATCTAAGATCTAACTTTTTAGAATACATAGGTCCATTCAATTAATCTAGAAAATAATCAATAATTGGAATAGGAAACTTAACTTTGATGGTGCACATGTTGATCACTCTATAGTTAGGGAATATAAACTAAGTTTCATCCTTCTTACATACCATCACCATAGGTGAGGAGTAAGCACTTTGGCTATGCTTGAAAATTCCTACCTCTAGCATCTCCTCAACAATATTTTCTATCTCACCTTTTGGTATATGTGGGTACCTATAAGGCCTAATGTTGGGTGGTTGGATCCTTGGAACTAGTTGTATGGTGATGCATAGAAAAATGGGTACCTAATGGTAACACACTTTCCCACCAATCATTCACTAATGTCCTAGGAGTCCTAATTGGATTGACTAACAACCTCTCAAGGTGATTCAATTCAAAATTAGGAGAGCCCTAGGAGGGGGTTTTTTAAGTTCTAAGGCGTTCACCACCAAGAAAATGCTTAGAAAATATTTTTTTTGAAAACATAGTGTGATATGCAAAATGATCTAAAACTATAAATGTATGCTAAATGATGAAATTATGCGACATGGAGATAGTATGTGTGTACCTAAGAAGTTTGGAGATGCTGTAAGGATTCCATAAATGTAAAGAAGTTGTTAAAAAATGCTATGGAAGACTAAGATGCCTAGGATGGCATATTAGTCCTGCTACTATATTTTAGGGAAAATACAGAGTCTTCAGATGTCGGAACTAGATCTTGAAAAATATCTAAAAATTGTGCTTAGGAGGACTAAGAGGGCCAAGATGGTGTATTAGTCCCATCCTGAATTTCTAGAATTTTTGACTATGATCCTGGAGTTCAAGATCACTGCTTCATTCTTCACTAAGTCATCAGATCTAAACCTACAAAGAAACTTGCAAAACAAAGGAATTTCAGTTGATTGTTTATGGGGGTTTTCCTTGGTCAAACCCCTTGTTTGGTAATTAAACCTTGATGAAAATGCATATATCTAAAAATTGGAAATATGTGTTCCCTAATATTAAATGTTCTAAGATTATGCAACCTAGAATATGAAGAAAACCTATTCAAATGTGTTAGAATAAGATTCCTAAGATGTAAATGTAAATGACCTACGAAGGAGATTTCTAATCACCCTAATAAGTCACAAACATAAAATGTACCTTGCTTAGGTAGAAAATAGGACAATAATGGAAGATGGAATCAATCAAGGAACAAGTCCTTAGGCTTGGATAAATGGCTAGTTGCATCTCTAACCTAGAATCTCTCATGATCCATGTTGGTGTAATTAAATGTCTTGTACCTTGTCCTAGGTCGTAATTACACCTTAGTTAAGTTTACTTAGGGACCACATAGGAGGTTGTTGGAGAATTTCCACTTTTGGTGGACTTGACATGTCATTACCTCATCACTTCCACCTTTTGTGGACACATCATGTGATTATCTCTCCACCTTAAGTGGAGTGATAACTCTTCATAGTTGTCTCATGTCATAAGATTACGACACTTGTCATAATCTTATGCCCTTCTATGTTCTCACCTTGGCTATTTAACCAAGGGGTCTCTCATTTGTAATCATAATCATAATCATATCATATCAATGACATTGAATATAGTTTATTCTTGTCATATTCTCTCTCTTTTCTTGTGCTTTCCATTTGGTCCATAGATCTTGGCAGCCATAGCCAATTCTAACATGGTATCAGAGCGGGTTAGGTGCCATTGGAGAGTCTTATTCTGAAGAGAGATTCCAGATCTGAGGAGGTTCCGTTCGTTGCTCTTTGTTGCAGGTTCATATCTGATCTTGCTGGTGCAAATCTGAGCTCACCATTGCATCCGAAAGGTTCGAGATAGTCAATTTTTCCTTTTGTTTCGTCCAAATCGGACATACGAGGCCAAATCTATGAGGGTTTGAAGCTGAAGAGTGGTTACAGATCTAGAAGGTACCTACAATTTTGGAGCATTTTGGGTTAAATCTGACCCTGCCATCGCGTCTAGAAGGGCCAAAATCCCTAAGATCAATTGTCAAATTGTCCATTTTGGAGCAAGTCATCCGGTGAAGCAAAAAAATTTTGTCTGAAGAGCCGTATGGCCCCCTAGTCGTCATCATTATCGATGGTACGATCTCAAAAAAATAATATTTTATTTCTGATAAATATTTTTCTTAAAAAAAATATATTGTCATCGACATTTTTATTTGATAATTCTATTGTAAAATTTTGAATTGAAAAATTAAAAGAAAATATATACAAAAGTCTTTTTGTTTTCTACGGAAAATTCCACAGTACAAAGTACTCTATAGGAGGTACGCAGAGGCCACGCGGCCCGCTGGCCGTGGCCCCCACGGGCCCACCTACTAGCTGAGTTTCATACTAGCATCCATTCTTCCATGTACCGGCGACCACCATAAAGATCCTGCAAGGGAATATACTGGACGAGAATAGTTGGCGGAAAAGCATATTCCGTAAGCGCTAAAAGCATATTCCGACAAAAGAATATTATGTTTTTCTGCCAATTGGGCATGTTTTTTGTGAGGGTTGGCAAACTGTCAAATTTAAGCGATTGAATTCATGATGTCATCCTACATCATCAGTGATGTCAGCATAGTTTTGAAAAAAATTTCCCCCTCACAGATTGTATTTTCATTTTGGCAGTCTAACTTTGAAGGCTAATATCTTGCTCATTCTCACTCCTTTTCTTAGCAATTTTTTTTTATATTTGGGTTAGAATTTCATGCTCTACGTATTGGTGCAATCAATTTTTGGTTTTGGTGTTTGGTTTTTCCAAAATTTTCAGATTCTCACAAGTGTTGCTGCTTCGTCCTGATTTTGGGAACTTCAAGAGCTCATATCTTGCTCTTACAGTAACATTTTTTAGTGTATTTTTTTTTTAAAGTGCATGATTTTTCCTGTACTTCTCAGTGGTGTGATCAGATTGATCTAATTTTATACCAAAAATTTTACTTGATACTGTGGCCTATTTTGGCATTTGTAAGCACTAAGATCAAGTATAGCTTGCTGTTTTTGGCATCTAGCAATTGTAAATGCACTAAATATAAAGTGCCAAATCAGATATTGCTTGGGGGGTTTCTTGATTGAGTGATTTGGGGGGTGGTCTCTTGGTGCATTGATTTGATCTGTTCGCTTTGCTCTTTCATTTTCATGGATCATTCTAAGGTTCCTTTGCTCACATCATATAATTGTTCAACATGGCATAAAAATGCATGGAATATTCTAATGACAGAAGGTCACTCTCTATATGTTGAAAATAAGGTACCTGAACCTACTGATGATGAGAAAAAGTTAAAATGGATGATCAAACATGCCAAAGCTCTTGGGTGTCTTCGTAGACTAGTTTCTCAATATTTGTTGTTTCAGATTGAATCATGTAAAAATTCTCATGAAGCTTGGGAAAAATTGAAAACATTGTATGGTACAAAATATGAAGTAAGAGGTTATCAAAATGATAATGATTTGATGAATCTTGATCCTAAGAACTTTGACAACATCCAGGACTACATCACTAAGGTTAATGATCTAAAAGAGTAATGCAAAGCATGTGGAATTGATAAAAAGGACATCCAGTTGGTGTACAATACAATGAAAAAACTTGGTCCTGATTATGCTTCTTTTGTTTCTAGCTTTCATACTCATAGATTGACTATGGGGTCTGCATATACTACACCTTCATTTGCATCATTTTCTGAGATGTTGATACATGAGCAACAAAAGCTTATCTGAATGGGTGTCATCAAGACTTCTAAATCTCAAGCATTGTTGGTTAATCAGGTGAAAGAATCAAAATTAGATAAGAAACAAAAGAAAGAAAAGAATAATCAACATTCAGATCAAGTAAAGGATAATCCACATTCAGATCAATTAAAGAAAAAATCTTCTTCAAAAGGAGAATCATCTAAGAAGGAGAGGCCTTTTTGTGCATATTGCAAGAAGGATGGACATGAAGAACATTATTGTTATAAGAAGGATATTGATAAGTTGAAGAATCTTCTCAAAAAGAATCACATTGATTTGCCTTCTAGAATGTCTGAATCTTCTTCTCCTTCTACTTCAAAACAATCTAAAAAGGACAAAGTTCAAACATCAGGATATAAAGAACAAGCTCTTTGTGCTCATTCAAGTCCAGGATCAGGGAGATGGCTTCTAGATTCAGGAGCATCACATCATATGGCATCTTCACAGACTATCTTCTCTTTATTTCAGACTTGTAGCATGTCTCCTATCTTGATGGGAGACAATACATACATGAGTGTAAAAGGAAAGGGATCTATTAGCATTGGGGAGAACACTTTTTAGGATGTCTTGTGTGTTCCTCATTTGATGAACAATATACTTTCCATTTATCAGATTACACATGGTGGAGATGGGAGAACTGTGGAGTTCACTCCTGATTCTGTTATCATTCATGACTCGGAGACTAGATATGTTATTGCTACTGGGGTGGTTGATCATTCATCTCGGTTGTATTCCTTTGCATAGTTTGCTTCTGATGGTGACAATGTTCCTTTGACTATTGATCACAACTATGATTCGAGGAGACATTTGGCTTTTTGAACTTGGGCATACTCACATCAGATCCAATACTTGAGACATGCATTTCATCTCCTCTACCTATTGTTGTACTTGATGATGCTTATGTTGCTACAATTTTGGCTCCTAGTGATTCAGCGTAGCATGACATACATAGTCTTCCAAATATGGCTACTTTGGATGGCCTCCTCATAGGTATTTCAGACTTGTTTGTGGAGTCTCATCTTGCTGATTTGGAGGACACTATCGATAGCATTCATCTTCTCTTTGATGAAGATGCACCTTCTTCAGTTGTTGTAAGGGAACACATTGACCCTCTTGTTCATTCTCTACATGATCATTCTTCACAGATTGGCATGAGTGTGGATTCTTTTGGACAACATTTGGAGGAGGTTTCTTTGTCTTCAAAGGGGATATCTTTGTCTTTGGATCATGTTCTACATTCTTCTCTACTAGATGTTGGATTTTCCTCTTCAGCAGTGTGGCCTAGAACGTCTGATTAGAGTGTGTCAGCTTTCGGCATTAACATGGAGACACTTGAGCATGCTTCAGGGACATCATCATCCATCACCCATCTTCATGATATCCTGCATACATCCTTGGTTTTGTTTCTTCCTAAGGGGAGGAACGTTGTTCGGCGAGATTGGATCATCTTCAACATTCAATGTCGAGCTTCTACCATCATTGCAGGAGACTCAACATTGAGGGGGGCTACCTTGTCTCTCTTCTACTTCTCTCTAATGGGGGGGTCTTTTTCCTCACATGGGGTTTTTACCTTCTCATTCTTCATTGAGAGCATTTCTATTTTGTATTTCATCTCTCTTTTGAGGGGGAGTTTTTCCCATGAGGTTTTCTCCTTTTCCTCGCTTATGAGAGATTGCATTGATTGCATTGTTTGTACATGGGTACCTAACATGGCCTCGTAGCTGGGACCCATCATTGCATCTTTGTGTCATTTGCAGTACTCCCTAAGTTGCACTTAAGGGGGGGTGTTGGTGTAATTAAATGTCTTGTACCTTGTCCTAGGTCATAATTACACCTTAGTTAAGTTTACTTAGGGCCCACATAGGAGGTTGTTGGAGAATTTCCACTTTTGGTGGACTTGACATGTCATTACCTCATCACTTCCACCTTTTGTGGACACATCATGTGATTATCTCTCCACCTTAAGTGGAGTGATAACTCTTCATAGTTGTCTCATGTCATAAGATTACGACACTTGTCATAATCTTATGTCCTTCTATGTTCTCACCTTGGCTATTTAACCAAGGGGTCTCTCATTTGTAATCATAATCATAATCATATCATATCAATGACATTGAATACAGTTTATTCTTGTCATATTCTCTCTCTTTTCTTGTGCTTTCCATTTGGTCCATAGATCTTGGCAGCCATAGCCAATTCTAACAATCCACAATAGGAATCCATTACTAATCCTTGGCAATGCTAGATCTTGAATTGAAAATAAACCTCAAAAACCTAGAAAAACATAATAGAAGGTTGCTCCAAAACTCTGAAACTTCCTTCAACTTGCTCCACTTATGTCAACTTCTATCAACTTATGTGAAAATGGGGTGAAAATATTTCTTTTATAGGCATTTCTACCTAATAACCCGATTATTGGATCTCAAAGGCTGACAAAAGATCAAATAAATTCAAATATTTTCCTTTCCCACTCTTAATTCCTGAAAAGGAAGCCCCCAGGACAAAGACACCACCAATGGCATCTTGGCCCCACAAGGCTTTATTTGCCAATTCAAAAGGTGAGTTACCAATATTAATGCTTGCTTATGGGTTTTGGTCACATTTATGACACAAATATACCTCGGGATGCACAAAAAAGGGGTTTTAGGGGCCCATAATAAGTGACCTAAAGGGAAATTAATGCAAGGGGTGCTAAAATTGGCCCAAATTAAGTGTGAAAATGAAAAGGTATGTATTTTTATACACTACATTTAGCCCCCACTTTAGCACCCATATGACACTACGTGCATATGCAATCTAAAGTACTTCAATAAGTAACTTTATAATATGATACTCATATGAATTAATTATGGAGAATGAAGCTCCCACTGTAGTTACCTACAAAACCACAATGTTAGGAACAACATCCTGCATCACAGATTCATTAGTAGCTCAAAAGTAATCCTCTTATCTAACTTTCCTAGAAAATTACATTTGAGGGTAGATGTATGCCCCCCTTGATTATTCTTGCTTTACGAAGGTGGAATCAAGGTAGCAAATCAACCACATTAAATTGGAAAAGTTCATAATAGGGAATTTCCAAGTACCATGCCATTTGATGATAGATATTTGATGACAATATGAGCAGAACCATAGTTCCAATGTAACAAACAACATTGAAAATATAGTTCACTAGCTCAAAATATTTATTTTAAAAAAAAGTACTTTTTCTTTTCACAAAAAGTGACCTAAAATTTCTTGCATAAAAAGATAAAAGAGAGGGTAAATCACATTCATTTCTTCTTTTTACCTTTTTGTAGAGTGAGCATGGAGTAGAGTGAGCTACCATGCCAAGCAGATGTCCATCCACCAATTCATGGATCGAGATTCTATGGGAGGAAGTCTTACGGGGTGAGGTACAACACACTGTGAGTGAATTTTTCCTTCTCTGTACTTCAATTTAATCATTTTTTTATGTTTTCATTATTTTTTTAAATGAAATTATAGGGTAGGGAAGGTTTTTCTTTCCTTTTTTTAGACTCTTGCAAAGTCCCGCTTTGTCGCTAAATGTCCTAGTTAGGGAATAAAGTGTCTAGAACCCTTCATTAAGATATTCTAGAACAACTTTAGCACACTTTTTGACCATTAAAGCACAAATTCAATATTTTATGATCCTTTAGATGACATTTTTCTTCTTTTTTTATAACAAACTACACCTCAATTGCACCAACACCTGGGTAGTTAGATGTTGAACCAACTTCGAGAGCTCGTCAATCAGCTACTTGAGGAGGATGCATAGATCCTCCAGGAGATGGGTCTTTACTAGGTCTATCTTTCCCTAGTCATGTGATACTATGATGCCATGTTGATGGCACTAGTGAAGCAATGTGATGCAGACACCTGCACCTTGCACCTACCGACAAGGGAGATGATAGTCACACTAGAGGATGTGCACCACACACTGTGGGTGCTCATCTGAGCAAAGAGGGTATTCTTAGTATAGGGAAATATTTTTGAGGAGATTAGGGTAGACACCAAGTATTGCTTAGGAAAACCAGTCTACCACAGAATTGTGAGATCACACGTTGAACTTTCTTGGTTGTTGCATACACACTCATTATTATTGAGACACATTTTGATTTTTATAGTAGCACTCACACTAGTCCTTGATGGTTGCATAACACATATGGAGGGAGGATCACTGCACATGATTAGAGACATGAAGCGCTACTATGTGGTCTTCGCTTGGGGTTGGAGCATAATAGCACACTTGTCCTATGATCTAGGTTGATTTACATATAGAGAGGTGTATAGCATGCTACACTGTATCCTATTATAGACATGGATCCTAGAGCATATCAGCTATACCTAGCCTGTAGGATTTTTGATCAACACAATGGTGGGGTATCCAAAGGTTTTCAGCTATCATTTGAGATAGGCATGGTAGTGTGGTGATGTGTTGTTCTGGAGGTTGACGTTTGATAGATTCAGTGAGGAGGATATCATATGGAGACCCTACCTCATGGAGCTATTCTAGCTAGACATGAAAGGACAACTGAGATGGATGCAAAGAGATAAGTTGTTACTTAGATGGCAAGATCAAGTAGTAAGACCTTTCTACTATGATCATGTCATGAGGTAGTTTGAATAGATACAGAGGCAACCATGACTACAATATTCATACAAACAATCAATACGGACCACCTGTAGACCTGGAGATATTAAAAAAATGACATCAGACAATGTTATCCTGAGTGACACAGAGGAGGAGGATACAAACATGTCCTTAGTCTCTAACATAGATTACGTCGACATGACACTAGATTATGACGAGTGGTGGGAGGTGACATAGCTAGGAGCCATATTTCCTATAGACTAACCTATGGGCTTTGTAGGGCCTTTACTAGATCTAGGGGAGGAGGATAGGGAGTCAACCAGGAGGGTAGATCCAGCGAACCTATTCTCGGATGAGGATGAGAAGGATATAGAGGAGGAAAAAAATTATGAGGGGGAGGAGGATGAGAAGGATGATGAGGAGATGAAGGATGAGTAGATCCAACCTATGAGCAAGGACAGTGACAGAGGTGAGACTAGTCCTCCTAGATGCGAGTGGAGAGATATAGTCCCCACATAGGTGACAAGGTCATAGTCTGCACGTGTCAATGCTTGAGAGCATGGGGAGAGTTTCAGAGCATTTGAGATTCCTACTGATCATTCTATAGACCCAACTAATGATAATTATTGTTATGTTTTACATTTTTATGTATGTAATGCTCATATATATGGATATATTATGAGGATCGATACTGATTATTCTTATGATTTCTATCTTGTAGGGCTTGTGATAGAGTTTGAGGACCTATTTTGACATGTATCTGCAATGATAGTGCCACTCCTTCCTACAACTGAGGCTATAGCCACTGAACAAACAATTTTATGGTTATAATTCTATAGGCTTCTCTTGCACTCTTAGGATCATCCACCTAAAAGGAGAGAGATAGAATAACCAACAAAATTGAAGTGGTTCACTCAATTTGATGTATGTGTGATGTGATTAAGGATAAATGAGATAATATAAATGCAACTAAGTAGTCTAATTGACTGATTATTAATGTAAAACCTAAGAAATATGCAGTGTTTGAAAACATAATGTGATATGCAAGCATGAACTAAAACATGGATAAATGAAAAATAGAATTGAAAGAAGGATGAACAGAGTGCACCTGGGAAATGAATATTGAATCTAGAGTGTTTAGAATATTGATAGAAATTAGTGAAAATCACGACTGGGACTCATTTGCCATTGATGGAAAATCAATCCTCCTTATGGCAAAAACTTCTGAAAACTGGTTTCTAGCTATCGGGAACTAGAATCTAACAAAATCTACTTTTCCAGCCTTAAGGTGGGACTCATTCGTCATTGATAGTGATTCAATCCTCTCCCAAAATTTTGTTAAATCAGGGACCAATTCTATAGCTCCATATCTACACTTGTCTTCTTGTCAGGTTGACAGTGTTAAATCTACAAAAAACAGACTGTACCTGTTGTCTCCAAGCTTGAAATAGGGTTGATTTGACTTGAAACACTTTGTTGACTTCTTGACCACCTTATAACACCTAATTTCTTGACAAATCTACATACAAAAGTTTTCAAACACACATACAAAAGGGGTAAAATGGTTAAGGGTTAGGTTATAGGGATTTTCCTTCATCAAATTCCACTTTGGTAATCAAACCCTTGATGAAGAAATGGAATGAAATGAGCAAGAAAAGATGAATAAGTATCACGAAAATTTACTAAACATACCACAAACCTTGTTGAATAAGTTTGAAGTTATGTCAATGGCTGCTCCCAGATACTTGATTGATCCTTGATTGAATGATGTGAAGTGCTCAAATATGAATTGATGTTTAGTGAATGCAAGTGAATGATGAGATTGGGAGATGTAAAATGAGGAGAAAAACCCTTATTTATACACACTTGTGCCTTATTAACCAAATGATACCTCATCACAGGCTGACATAAGGTAATTTTGAATAAAACCCCGAAAGAAAATTTGAAATACTTTGAATTTGAAGCCAAGAGGGACTCATTCGCCACCCATGGTGAATGGGTCCCACCTTGGACTTGAAAGTGGGTGTCAGGAATTAAGTCACATTTAATGTTGTTTGTCAGGTTTACATTCAAAAACACACTTAATTAAGCCTTATGAGTACATAAAGAGGTCAAATAAAGCATAAGAGAGTTGTAAATAGTGAAATTAAGTCTAGAAAAGTGTGAAATCTTGTTACAAGACTTTACAAAACTTCAAAATAGGACTTGATAAGTGATTTTTAGGTGATATTTAGGTGAATTGTAATGAAAAGAGTCTATTAAAATGTAGAATTTTTTTACAACACCTTCAGAAGACATCATAATTTAAATAATTAGGACCTAATGTGAATGTTTAAGTCACATTAAAACATTAAATCAAAGCAAGATAGACCAAGCATCATGAGAGAAAGACCTAAAAGACCATGAAAATTTCAATGATCCATTTTTCTATGGCACATTTAGCCCCCACTTTAGTGAGAGGATGAACTTGCTTCAAACTCACACTAAAGTAGCCATGCATATCGAGAAGGATCCAAATGCACTTATGCTAGCAAGATGGAATTAAAACAATTAAGAGGGATGACCAACCCCGCAAGATAAAGATACCATGGAAAACTAAACATAAGAACAAAGGAACACAAGTTTGAAAGAGAAGAAGAGAAGGAAGACATAAAAGGAAAAGTCAGATCAATCTTTGATCATTTGTTCAACTAGTTGTGAATTAGATCTAGGCTGTTTGTCTGAAAAAGAGAATGCATACTCACTCTAGGATGACATATCTGATGGTGGTCCACTAGGTAAGAAGGCTGAAAAGGGTGAAGAACATACGCTAGTTGGTATGTACTCACAAACACATAGGTGGCTATGGGGAAAGTCATGACGTGGAATGGGCTTCCCACTCAACCATATAAAAGTTATACCTCTTGATAACATTAACAAGGTGCCACAAAAGGAAAATATTAGTTTGTGCTTCATGAGACAAGTAAATCTTTGTATGCTTAGAACTCATGAACAAACAGTATGGTACCATAGACATGCAAGTTGCATTATGCAAGGTGGCAAAGATGTAAAATGTAAAATGCAAAATATGTTCAAAGGAGTCTTGTTAAGTTCATGCAAGGTCTATCACTTAGTGAACATTGTGTCTAACATCTCCAAGAGAGGAACAATCAAAGAATAGAATATTCAAAACTTAGGGGATGCAGTGCATCGCATCAGGCTACTAAGAGGAATGTAATATGCTAAGAGAGATCACACTTATGAAGGAAATCACAACCAATGCCATCCATAAAGTGACAAAAACATTGTATGAAGTGACAAGGCTGCACTAAGAACCAAGAATGTGAATGAAATGATTCCAATGTATTCCCCCCACTTTAAAGGAATTTCTACACACCATTTTGTGAGAAATTACTTCAAAGTAGCAAAGGAAAAAATGAAAAAAGAAAACAAGACATGAGAGCTAGCTTAGAAAGCCCCTATGCCAAGTCATATGTTTTCGAGTAAAGCTACTTCATGTAAATGAAAAAGAAATTAAAAAAAGGAGGGTTGTACCCCAGAAAGGAATACACCAAACAAATAAGGGATCTATGGATTTGAGGTTAGTATGTTTGTTGCTGCAATGTTTTTATTAAAGAGCTCAGAACTGTCATCATTCCCCAAAACACATGAAACTAGAAGAATCACACAAAGAGAGAAAAAACAAAAAGAAAAGAAAGATATATTTTGGTTCAACATGGAAGAGACATTGTAGTATCAATGCTTTGTATCATCCCTAAAAGGAAAACAAATGTGAAAAGGTGAAAGCAAATGAAAATCTTTTGGGTCAACATGAAGGAGACATTTCAGTTTCAATGCCTTGCGTCATCCCCAAAAGGAAAAAACCAAGAAAAGATAAAAAAGGAAAAGGAAAAGGGACTGATTGGGTCAACATGGAAGATACATAAGGCACCTCAATGCTTTGCATCATCCCCAAAAGGAAAACACTTTGAAACAAAAGTGAAAAAGAAAAAGGACCTTTTGGGTCAACATGGAAGAGACATAGGGCGTCTCTACACTTTGTGTCATCCCCAAAAGGAGAACACAAAAAAAAGAGAAAAAGGAAATGAAAAATGTATGACATATAGAAGAATAGAGGTACAAATAGAGGAAGTGCACAAAGAGAGATAAAATCAAATGTACATTACGGGGGATCGCAATATGCACATAAATTTGCAAAAGAAAGAGAAAATAAAAGAAGAATGCAAAAGGATAGAAAGGATAATGCATGTCAACCATCTAAAAATTCATCAACCTCCCAATCATGTCCAGTGTATTGCTAGGGTGGTTGACTGTCCAGAGGAAGAATTGCACTTGTGTCAAACTAGGAGATGTACTAGGTTCTTCACTTGTGTTGAAGGTTTATCATTTAAGCTAATAGTAGATGAAAATAAAGAGTTTAGATAGTTATGCACTTCTTCATCTATTTTTTTGATCTCCTCCTCCTCCTCATCATCATCATCAAGGTTGATTACGATGGGAGGATGAAGGGTTATTTCCAAGGAAGGATGTATCAAAAGTTGTGGTTGTTCTAGATCAGATCATTTTTTTGTGAGGGTTGGACTGTATTATCTTGTGGCGAGGTAGGAGGATGAGGGTGATCATTTATTTCTTTTGTCAAAGGTAGTGGTTGATTTTATTTGTTATATTTAGTTTTCATTTGATGATCAAGGAGATGACAATGAAAACTACACTCCCTAGCACTATAGTTTCTTTTAATTTTATTTTGAAGTTGTTGAGGTGTAAGAGTAGGTTGATCCACCATAGGTTCCTTTTCTTCTTGAAGGGGAAGAATGGAAGGAACTGAAGAAGATGGTTCAATCACTTTCTCTTTGGCTTTATAAACTTGTTTAATGTTAGGAGGCATGATAGGAGTGGTTTCATTTTCTCTTAGAAATTTATATGAGGAAGGGGAGGTGTCTATGGTTGGTTGCTCATGAGGTTGTGTTGTTTGTTCAATGTCAGACTTAAGCTGAAGTATGGTCTCATCAAGGATAGGAGTAGTAGAAGTGGATGGGGCTATGTTACGAAGATACAATTTGGCTATTTGTTTGGCTTTGAACTTTTGATATGTTATGAAAAAGAAGTCCCTTTGAGGGGTGATAGGTTCCATAGGTCTAGGCCAAAATGCTTCTAAGGAAATATTACCTTTAGAGGACAATGGATTAAAGTCACTATGGTGTATGGTAAATATTTCATTGCCATGTGGTAACTTCAAAGATTTGTGAACAACTGAAGGAACAACATTCATCAAGCAAACCCAAGGATGACGTAGCTGCAAACAAAACTAATCTGATTGTGGAATAATAGAAAATGTTACCCCCAAGGTTTTGCATCCTATCTATAATGGGAGTATGATCGATCTGATCATAGGGCATGACAAACCATAATGTGTTTTAATCCATGTAGTTGGGTTTTTGTAATCATCTTCATAGAGATCATGTAATACTAAAAACTCTTTCATGATCACATTCTCCCCATAGGCGAGATCTATTAATATCCAATTGGTGGGCTTATCATAGATTATGTTAGTTATGTAAAGAGGACCATTGAGAAGGTTTTTAAGCATATCGTGAGAAGAAAAATTAATATCAAGATATTTGTTTGTTGGGACATTACGAGGGATAACATCTATCGTACCCACAAGTTCACCCATAGGATTGACTTGGGTAAAATTTGGAGTTATATCATTGTTATTCATTATTTATATCAATGTTCATCACATGAATGTTTGAAGGTTCACTAGCCTTGAAAAATGAAACATTGGGTTTAGTCATAGGGTGGGTGAAAATTTGTAAATTTTGGGTAGCGGGTGCAAAAAACTTGTTGCCTTGATCATTGATACCCACAATGGACAAACAACCAAAATCAATGAGGTACGTGAACTAAGTGTTTGAGACGCTTACATTGTTCAATGTCATGTCTATTTTGGTGATGGAAATGAAAATAAGCATTTGGTTTAAAGGTGGGTGGTAAAGGCTTGGTCCATTATCAAGACGTTTAATAGTAGGAAAAGTGACCTTTTTTGTTGGAGCAATTGGTTCATTGTATGATGGAGAGTATCAGGTAAGGGGGTAAATTATCTCTTTGGATCCCTATAGGAAAAAGGCACCACTACTTTAACAACTGCCACTTAACTCCGAACATGTTGGGTTGGTTGCAGAGAAGGAAGATTGAACTATAAAAATCCTATATTAGGTTTTCTAAAGTTTTGTGTGTTGTTTTGGTTGTTTTTCTTAGACTTATCAGCTTGGTTAGAAGTGTATTTTGAATCATGACTAGAAACCAAGTTGTGATAGTCACAAAGGGTTGTGCAGAAAAGTAGGAATGAAGGAAATTTCATCATAGTTAACCTATCCTGAAGGTGAGTGTGTAGGATTTTGATAAACATCTTTTGTAGATGTGAATTAGGAATCTTGACATCAATTTGATCATATAATGACTGATAATGTGAAATGAAATCAATTACCTTTTCATTTGCATTTTTTTGCATCACATTAAATCAACCATTATATTTTTGGGAGTCATATGGACATGGAAATGAATTATGAAGGAATCCACAAGTTCATTAGAGGATCAAATGGAATGATTGGGTAGGTTTGAAAACCAATCTAATGTAGTGTCCTTTAAATTCCTAGGAAAAATTTTGGCCAATAATTTATCATCGAGGAAAAAGTCACTACACAAGGCTATATAGGCATTGACATGATTAGTAGGGTCTCCTTTACCTTCGTATTTTTCAAACCTATGCATTTCAATTCCCTATGGCATATTTTTTCTCAAGATTTCTAGAGATGGGCTATTGCGGACATGATATGTGGGTGGAGCATTTTGAATTTGGCTAACATGGTGGATATTTGTTATTGCATGGATGAAGTAGTGTTAAAAAATTGGGTAATGATGGGATCAGTGTAAGTGGTATGAGGGGGAAGGGAAAGTGGTAATGGAGTGTATGTAAAGTTAGGGGAAGTGAAAGGAACACTTAGAGGGGTGAAGGTAGAAGATGGAACATTTGATGCCACAAAAGAACTAGGAATACTAGTTGGAATAACGAAAGGAGTCATATGACTAACCTATTGCATAGTTGTTGTAACTTGAGGAGTGGTATAGGTCGGTATGGATCCTATGGTTGAAGGAGGAGGAATATGAGATCCTCCTTGGCTCACAACTATGTTTGTTGCTTCGGGTGTGGAAGGAGCATTTTTATTGTATATCTCAGCTATTATTTTCATAACTTGTAAACCATCATCACTTTCAATCAAGCAATGAAGGTTTTCTATCATAGGTATAGTAGTGATGGAAATGTTTTCAAGACTTACATCGTGTTGCAAATGTACAAAAACCTAATGAATACTGATGAATTTTTCTTGTGGAATGGAACTAGTTTGTGTGTCAACATGCATTGGATGTGAAGGTAAAGGCATACTAGTGGTAGTATCCATGCTTAATGCACAATTTTCCATAATAGGAGTAGGAGCTCTTGAGATCCCAAGGTCCATAACGAAAGTGATATTGCGGAAAGCCATGAGTCTAGAACTTTGACTCACTAAAGTATTATCAATGGGAAACCAAACACTCATACAAGTAACACAAAATATGGGGTGAATGCAAATGCAATGCAATCTAGGAGTGAAAATGTTAAATAACCAAAATTCTGCAAACTAAAACAGAGAAATAACAATAGAGAACATAAATGTAGTAAATGTCCTGAAAATGTGTGAAAATGCAATTTAAAATCTGCAGGTGGATTGATTCACCTAGGGTGGTGAATGAATCCAAGTATGATATTTTTTTGTGTTTTTTAGAAAATTTAATATGATTTTAATGCTTTTCAGATGAAAACTGAGCATGCAAATGCAAATTTTTAGTTCTTGAATGATATGATCTATGCAAAAATGAAATCTAAATGAATCTTTCACTAATGCAATTTTAGAAACCCTAGGATGCAAAAACAATATAATAACCTAATTGAATGTTAATGAAAATGAAATCTAGATTGCAATATTCAAAGATAAAGTGTTCTATATGTAGGTTCACCAAAATGAATGAATAATTTTGTGGTTGGAATTCTATAGGCTTCTCTTGTTGGAATTATGTGCCTCAATGTCACAGGCTGAAACCTCTGATAGAGCCATGTCGATGTGACATCTTTATTGTCTAGTCGACTAACAATGAAACCTTTTGAAATGATCTGGTCGCTATGACCTTGCTTCTGTCTTGCCGATTGGGGTTATAATTGTGACCTATGGCATTCATTGTAACCTTCTACCGAATGGAGATCTCTAGCTGGCAGGCCACTCTTATTGTATATCAGGGAGACTCTGGGTGACAAGCGGTGTCGGGGGGACCCTTGGCCAAAAGGCTTATCTCAGTATGAAGTCTTATTGAGATTTTATGTCTTGCCCAAAGGATGTAACACATGTGGTCATCATAGTAACTCATATGCTTCAGTATGAAGTCTTGTCGATATGGAGATGTCTTGTCGATAGGTATTCATTTGGATTCATTGGGATAATGAAAAGGTTAGGTAAGAACTCTTGGTGATAGGCATTTGTATCACTGATGTTGTGGGATGTGTTTGGTATGAATCCTAGTGATTGGTGGTCTTGGGGTAACTTGGATACTTTGGTAAGAATTCTCAGCGATAGCAATATGTCTCACCGATAGTTGAACATAAGTGTAACCTCCTAGTCATAGCAGTAAGTCTTGCCAACTGTTGGTCATTTCGGAATGACTTGAAGGCTTGGTATGATCTCTTAGCAAAGGATGATGGTCTTGCCGAATAGCGATACACATGATGATAATCGGTATGAGGTCTTGGTGACAAGGCAAATTATGAACGATAGCTTTCTGGACTTAGTATAACCTCTTTCTGATAGTATGAACTCTTGGTGATATCGAATCCTAGCTTGGTGGCATTGGGGAGACATGGATAGTGTCTCACCGACATTCCAACATAGGTTGAACGCTTTGACCGAGTGAAGAATATACTGCGTGGCTTGTGTTCGACCAATCAGAAAAGCCAAATGGGAACCACTAGTGGTTAGACTGTTGTGGCCATTACTGAGAGGAAGTTTGACAGACAGGGGCATCATGGATTTACTTAGAGATTGTAGAAGTAGTCTAGTTCGAAGGATCAGTTCGATGGTTCGATGAACAAATGGATGAATTTTTCGAAGGGTGATTAGTGTGAATACTATTCTAAGTATATTATAACTAGAATTATTTTGTAGCAAGGTTAATCATTGTGAATGCTGCTGTAAATTGATATCAGAAAGATAAGTCTAATCTTTGTATGTAATTTTTATTACTGTAATACAAAGGGACTTCTCTTGGTGTGGTGGGTTTTTCTCCCATAAGGGTTTTCCCATGTAACTCTGGTGTTCATATGTGTATGTATAATTCTCTGTTTCTATTCTCTTTCAAGTGCATCTTAATTGGATTGTAATTGTAAAATTTAAAAGTGTCTCTGCATTCTTCCCTAAGGTTTTGACATTAGGAGAGTTGTTTATGTACCTTAGCTTTCCTTACATCTATTGCACTCTTAGGATCTTCCACCTAAAAGGAGAGAGATAGAATAACCAACAAAATTGAAGTGGTTCACTTGATCTAATGCATGTGTGATGTGATTAAGGAAAAATGAGGTAATCTAAATGCAACTAAGCAATATAATTGACTGATTATGAATGTAAAACCTAAGAAATATGCAATGTTTGAAAGCATAATGTGATATACAAGCATAAACTAAAACATGAATAAATACAAAATAGAATTGAAAGAAGGCTAAACAAAGTGCACCTGGGTAATGAATGATGAATTTGGAGTGTCATGAATGCTAACATAAATCAATGAAAATCACCAGTGGGACTCATTTTCCATTAATGGAAAATCAGTCTCGCTTCTCACAAAAGCTCTTGAAAATTGGTTTCCGACTATTGGGAACTAGAATCTGACAGAATCTACTTTTCCAGCCCTAAGGTGGGACTCATTTTCCATTGAAGGTGAATTAGTCCTCTCCCAAAATTTTGTGAAATCAAGGACCAATTCTATAGCTCCAAACCTACACTTGTCTTCTTATCGAGTTGACAGAGTCAAATATATAGAAAATGGACTATAGGTTGTCTCCAAACTTGAAATACGGTTGATTTCACTTGAAACACTTTGTTGACTTCTTCACCACCTTTCAACACCTAATTGCTTGACAAATTTGCATGCACAAGTCTGCAAACACACATGCAAAAGGGGGAAAATGGTTAAGGGTTAGGTTATAGTGATTTTCCTTGGTTAAATCCCACTTTGGTAATAAAACCCTTAATGAAGAAATGGAATGAAATGAACAAGGAAAGATGAATAAACAACATGCAAATGTTCTAAACTCATGAGAACCTTGTTGAATAAATATGAAGTTATGTCAATGGCTACTCCAAGATACTTGATTGATGCTTGATTGACTGATGTGAAGTGCTCAAATGTGAATTGATGTTTATTGAATGGAAGTGAATGATGAGATTGGGAGATGTAAAATGAGGAGAAAAACACTTATTTATACACACTTGTACCTTGGTAGCCCAATAATACCTCATGACAGGCTAACATAAGTTAGTTTTAAATAAAAACCCAAAAGAAAATTTGTAATATTTTGAATTTGAATCCAAGAGGAACTTATTCGCCACCCATGGTGAATGGGCCCCACCTTGGACTTGAAAGTGGGCGTCGGGAATCAAGTCACATTTAATGTTGTTTGTTGGGTTTAGATTAAAACACACACATTATTAAGCCTTATGAGTGCATAAAGGGGTGAAATAAAGCATAAGAAAGGTGTAAATAGTGAAATTAAGCCTAGAAAAGAGTGAAATCTTGTTACAAGCTTTACAACACTTCAAAATATGACTTGATAAGTGATGAAAAGTTGATTATTAGGTGAATTGTAATGAAAATAGTAGAGAAAAGTGTAGAAATGTTTTACAACACTTCACAAGACCTTCATAAGACATCATAATTTGAATAATTAGGACCTAATGTGAATGTTTAAGTCACATTACAACATTAAATCAGATCAAGATAGACCAAGCATCATGAGAGAAAGACCTAAACAACCATGAAAATTTCATTGATCCATTTTTCTATAGTACAACCACATAGTTCATGCCCCCACCAGTGCATGGACCTGTTCGAGCCTTATGTGAGGCTCAAGGGAGCATATGTTGGTGTATCGAGGCACATTATGTATTCTAAGGGTCAGGTATCAACACTGGTAGTGGAGTTAGAGGAGGCTTGAGTAGCTTAAATATTTTATAGAGAGGCTATCTTATACTCAAAGGTCGAGTGGCTTTAGAGAGAGGTTGTGAAGATCCAGGCTGATATCTAGACTATGTCGAGTGAGAGCAGGTGGAGGAACTAATGTGAGGGTGAGTTACATGGGTCATTATAGACTATACAAGAGATGACCAAAATGAGCAGATCAAGGTCCCACACCAGTATCTCTTGATGGGAATGGACACCACATCCAGAGAGATCTAGCAATCATATGCCCTAGTGACTTTGTACCATTTGATGAGATGTATTAAAAATTTTGATATACACAATGAGCATGCATGGATTTTTATGTTTATGTGTTAGATGGCAATGTGATTTATTAAATAATCTGTATTAGACTATTCAGTAAATATCTCCATGATCTAACATGTCTTTCTTTAAGTTTTCTTATATGATGCAGTATGTTATGCTGAATTAAATGTACTTATGATTTAATTCTAAAAAATTAAATATCAATAAGGATTTAACATAACATAACATACACTATAAGGTCTGAATAGCATGATACCTAAACTATGAATCCAAAACCACATTGGACCCACTACCCTAGAATTCAATACAAAAAGAACCATGTGTCAAGAATGAAGGAAGCATGAGAGACAATGGCATACTATCCATTAACCCTAACATCACTGCTTTAAAACTCCTATTCAGAAAAGGGCTACACATAATACTGACACAAATGTGTGGCATTAATAGGTTCTTGAATAGGCTTTCCATCCATTTTAGATATTATGTATGCCCCAAACCCATAGCTCTCTTGAACTACATAAGTTCCTAACCAATTAGATCTAAACTTTCCTTTTTATGTTGAGTTGGTGTTGATATTTCATTGATTCTCATATAGCACTAAATAACCTTTGTTAAATGAGTGAGGGATGGCCTAGTCATTATAATTTAAATGCATTTTCTTATGATAGGCTTGAAGATGCTTTCATCGATCATTTCAAGTTGGTGTAATCATTGTTCCTTGTAAGTATTGTCATCAATTAGCCCTTGAAGAGTGATTCTTAATGAAGGAATCTCTAACTCCAAGGGCATAATTGCCTCAACACCATAAGCAAGGTTATAAGGTGTATTTCCTATTGACCTTCTGATACTAGTACGATAAGAACATAATACGTAGGTTAATTATGTATGCCATTCTTTAATATGTTTATTTAATATCTTTGTTAGGATTTTCTCAATAGTTTTGTTGGTTGATTTGACTTGTTTGTTGGATTGTGGGTAGTAAGGAATTGAGAATTGATGTTGTATGTTAAATTTTTCCAATAAATTCTTCACGTCATTATTCTTAAATGGTGTTCTATTGTCTAAAACTAACGCAGAAGCAAGCCCAAAGCAATTAATAATGTGTTCCAATATGAAATGACATGTTACATTAGCTATTGTTGAATGCAAGGGGATAGCTTCTACCCATTTCATAAAATAATTTTTGATGTGATTATAAACGTATGTCCTAGAGATGAGGGTGGAGATATTTTTCCAATAATATCCAATCCCCATACCGACAATGGTCAAGTAGGAACTTGTGCGTGAAGCTCAGAGGTAGGATTGTGAATTAAGTTTTGATGCTCTTGACACTTGTGACATTTCTTAACATACTCAAAGAAATATTGTTCCATATTCTTCCAATAATATCCTATGCAGAGTAACTTTTGCACTAATGATCTTCCTCCAAAATCCCCCCCACAAGAACCTACATGAGCCTGTTCAAGTGCTATAGGGATTTCTATTTGTTTAAGACACCTAAGAAAGAGGCAATCAAAGGGCTGCTTATATAAGATGTCTTCTAAGAGGGTGTGTGCAAGAAGTTGAGTCCACTTTTTGGCCAAAAAGTGGAAGTGTTTTCCCTGATTTTCAGTATTTGACACATTTGACATTAAAATTTGAAGCACTTAGATATGAAATTTTTAAAAAGGTCACTAATCATAAAATGTAGTGCTCAGAGTCTAGTTTCCAAATATGTAATTTATTTCAATACCTAGATTGTACAAATTGATTTTTAATAGGAATTTCTAAAAACCACTATTTAAAAGTCATTTTTTTTACCATACCATGCACGTGTATGACATCCATATTTTGACTTAAATTATCGTATTTTTCTAAATCCTTTTGGGAAAATTTTTATGACTCACTGAAGCTTGCTCTTGATATTTTTTTGTAATTTTTTATTGAATTTTTTTTTTTGTTAATTTTTTATTAGGCAGATTTGTCGTTTTGAAAAATCGTCATGTACGACATGCATAAGATGACCTAAACTTATCATTTTCTGATTTTATTTTTTTCAAATTGAAAATAATTGTCACGAAGTTTGCTCTCGTGCAATGTTTTTCAAATTTATGTTGATCAAAGTTATTAAAATAGTAAAACTTCGGATATTTAAAGTTTATGGACCAATTTTATTAGAATTGATTGAAAAATAGAAAAAATAATTCAATTTCAAAACAAATTACATATTTAGAATCCACAAATTTGTTCATCTAAAATGGGTTTTAATTTCGTTAGAAATTTTTTTTAAAAAGGTTGTCAGTCGTATGCCCAAAGTCAATATTTTTCTTTGACATTGTTAGGGCCTTCAACTTGCAGGTCAAACTAGGTTGAAGACCTAGGTTCGGACTTCAATGCTTTTCCCGAACAAAAAAACCTTGGCAAAAACCTACCCATGATGCAAAACAAAATTCAAATTTAAAAAAAGGGATCCCGATTATAAAA
>VDFB02027569.1:0-25741 GCA_007258455.2 Sequoia sempervirens | reverse complement strand
GAGGCTAACGCTAATCCAATCATCTATTGCTGGTTATCTCGTGTTAATTCTTCAAAAAAATTGGTTAGCATATTTCAAGCAATATATGCAGATATTTATATATGCTTGTTAGGGTTAGACAATTTCATTGCATCCATAGATTATCAATCAATACAAACAAGATTGGGAGAAGGGACATGATGGGTTTGCTCGAAGCCATATGCCAAGCCTAAGAGGTTGTATACCACAACTCTCCCCCTTGACAACTTGTACCTGCTTTCCCCATTAAGGCCGTGACTCCCAGAAGACACTTGCCAACCTGTAGGATCGGGCAGAGATCATGAGTGGGCTCTTTTGGCTCCTACCACTACACCTCAGGCCCTACCTTCATGAGGAGTTGGGCAGAGGTCGTAAGTGGGCTTTTTGGCCCCTACCACTCGTACCTTAGGCCCTTCCATAGGATGGGTTCCAGAGAATCAAGCACATAATATATTCTATCACCAAAAACCATTCATTAAATATTTTTATTATGATATAGGCAATATGCGTACATATGCAAGCAATGATCTGCAAAAATTACACCTGGTTATATAGATGTATTTGATAATAGCAACCTGTTGTGATACACGGGTCTGAGTCTCTTTGTCTTCTTGATTTGTATGCTCCTCCCCTTGAGCAATCTGTTCTCACTACTCAAAAATATTGCTCAAAGAGAAACCAATTGATTAGTTTCAATTGAATAATGATTAATAATTGTTGTAAGCATCATTATTGCCCAATCATATATAATCTATATATTTATATTTTTATATGAATATATATACATAAATATATACTAGGGATATACATACTTCTATAATTATATGTTCTTGCAACAATATACTTATCTGATGATCTCTGCTGCTATATTCAGATAATGCATCTATTTCTGTCCTTATTCACTGTTATATATCTGTGCTTAAAGCTTATTATCCTCCTCCCTGATTCGATGGCCTTCACGTTTCATTTCCTTTATTCTGATTTTCTTTCTATTATCTCTGCTGTTCCCCTTCATAAATTCTCCTTATTTACTCTTCATATCCTTGTGTTTTAGATCTTTATATTCCTTAATTCCTTCATATCAAACTTTATCCATCCTATTCCATATCCTGATCTACTTGTATTCTTTTATGAATAAATTTCCTCCTTATGTATCCTTACGGTGGAGGAAAGGGCATAACCGTTTAGCTTTCTTACCCTTTGGTAGGGACACATCCCTTTCCCTACTTCAGTGCTGCTTTAATCACCTTTGCACATTAACTAACTGTTGATTTTAGTGTTAACTAGGTGCTGTTTATTCATCGATACCCAAGGTCTTTATTCACTACAATGAACTGCTGCCAAAATGTGATCGCTCCCCTCCAAATATTAATCACTGCCTTTGTGGCTTGTCTAATATTTATTATTATTATTTTAATCGCAATTCTTCCAGTCACGTCTGCTGCCTTCTTGTTGTTAATAGCAATCGCTGTTCCTTATATTGTCTTATTCACACATCGGCACCCCTTTCTGTCTTATTCATTATTTTTGGCTACTCCAATGTAATTGCTGCCATTTATACATTTATATCAATGTTTATTATTTATATTAGTTTTCTTTATATATATTTGTAATATTTATATTATTATAATAATAGTAATATTAAATTATATTTGTTATTTATTTTATTTTTTATTTGCATTTATATCTTACCATTTTGGGGACATGACATATTAATCTTCTATCCATCCTAATCTTTGTTAGTCAGATATTTTACTTGTTGTCGGTTGCTTGTTGTCGGCCGTAGTTGGCCTCGGCCGTAGTTGGCCTCGGTCATACTCGGCAGTTGTCAAATAAAACAATAGTTAGTAAAGAATAATAATGTCATGTGATGTCATGTACTCTCGGCAAAACATGTTTAGATTAGTGTTAATGTAATGATGTTATGAAACGTCGTGTCGGTTGGTTGTGTAACCACCGCCGAGCGTTATATGTAGTCGGGTGGGAATAGTCGGGGATTATTATGATTATGAGATACGGATGCTGTTATGGATGTTACATTATGCTATTGATGATTCCACTCTTTGTACATGATATTTCCTGAGAATGAATAAAGCTTTGGCATTTTCCTATGATATCTGTTAGTTACTGTTTGATCCTATGTTCTGCATATTACACGTTTGCCAGTAGTACGTAAAGTTGAATCCCATTCCGTAGGAAAACATTTGGCGCCGTTGCCTGAACGGACTAGGGCATCATCCACAATGGCAGCGTAATGGGTCAACCAACGGAAGAACCTATAAATGCTAATGAGGAACGAGAAGACTCATTGACGGAAGATTTGGTAAATTTGTGGAAAATATCGCTCCGTGATCACGTACGTAGGGAATCCCTCGTTCGGGAGATCCCTGAGGAAGTCATCTGGGATCGGCTGGAAGTGAACGACGAGGTGAACCACCTCCTGAATCGTATGCCTAGATTGTTGACCCGCCATTTCATTATTTTGCAAGACTTGCGAGAGGAGGAAGCCCGTGAGCGCCGAAGGCAGCAGATCGTGCAACGCTGTGAAGACCGAAACAAACGGGAAGAGGAAGAACGGGATACTAGGCGGCGCCGTACTTCCGGCAACCAGCAATGATCGCTTGAACAACTAAATGCCCGTACGGCCGAACAAAGATAAGAATAGAGTACCTGACGGGCACGGGACTTCGGAAGAGCAAGTTCGGCGATCACTCAGACTACAAGAGCAAGAAAATCGGCGAAGACAACTAAGGCAAGTCGGTAAGGAACTAGATGAGGACTTAATTGAAATTAATCAGAGCATAAAAATAACATATGAAAATTTGCAAAAAATAGACACATCTATTGAACGAGCACACTACAGTTTGATAGAAGGAAGGGATGAAGACCCCTTCAGCAGCACCCCTTATACAGAAAAATATAACCTCTATGACAATGAAGATGAATTGAATAGTAGCATCAGACGATTTCGAGAGTTGTCACCCTCGGACGACGACACAGAGTTAAAGAGGGGAAGGCCAGAGCTTAAGACCCCAGGGCAGAGAGAGCATCGGCGGGATCCTGAGGAGACCCACGGTGTTGCGGACGCTGACGGAGGACGTGGCAGTGACTCGTACGTGGCCGAGAGTGCTGGTGACGCACAGGGACGTAGCGAGGAATCCACTAGTCTAATTGGGTCCAAAACACAAGGAGGTCAACAAGGAGGCCAACCGGTAAAGATGGCTCATTCGGATCGGCAAAAGTTGCCGAAATTCCTGGGGAATGGCTCTGAGGATCCCGTACGGCATTGCAAGACATGTGAGACAATCTGGATAGCCAGCGGGCAGGATGATCCCGACCAGTGGCTAAGGGCATTTCCAGCAACACTCAGAGAGAGTGCCATTGATTGTTACTCGGAATTGGACCAAGCACAGAGAGCTACATGGAATTTATTGAAAAAAGCTTTTCAGGAGGAGTTCAAACTTCTTCGAGATGACAGCGAGATCGTTGCGGAGATATACAATACCAAGCAAGGAAAGCACGAGAGTGTGCGGACCTATAATCGAAGACTCAAAGACTTGTTGGGGAGATTGGAGGCACAGCCGGCTGACGGGTTGAAGAAAAGATGGTTCATCGAGGGCTTGCTTTCGCCATTAAGAAAGAAAATGAAAGTTGTACCTCCTTCGTCGTACGCTGAAGCATACAATCGGGCAATGGACATAGAAAGTGAAAATAAAACATCCTCCCAAGGGAAAAAGAAGACAGACGACGAGGAGAGTACGGACGACAGCGACGGTGAATCCAAGACTGTACAAGCACTCAGGAAAGATATGATGCGAATGATGAAAGAATTGAAGGCCGACAAGGAGAGTACAAGAGAAGCCAGAGAACTATGGTGTACGGATTGCAATGGGGAAGGTCACATGAAGGCGAATTGTCCCAAGAACTTATTCTGCAATATCTGCCAAGTGATGGGACATTCCGTCAAGGAATGCCCATACAACTTAAAAGCTAGAAGTGCACAAGTACTCTTCGCACAGGGAGAACCGTCGACACCGCCGAACACACCACCAAAGCCCCAGTACAATAGCAATGCATCCCTTGGAGGTTACCGAAGCAATAGAAGTCTGAGAAACATGATACAGTACGATGCAAAAGGAAGGCCTATGATCCAATGCAGGAAGTGCAACGAATGGGGCCACTTCGCCAGGGACTGCCAGAACGGTCAAGGTTCGGGAGGGAGATTGTGTAAGTGGTGTGGACCGGGTGATCATGAAGACACCGACTGTCCGAAGCAAAAAGGAAGTATCAATATGCTAGAGGTAGCCGACGAGGAAGTCTTGGCGATTACGAGAGCGCAATCAAAACAGGCAAATTATCCAGACCCTCGTACGGAGAAAGAACGATTTCGGGAGGCCAAGACAAAAGTAGCCGAGGCAATGGCGAATGAAGGCAAGAACTATAAAGCTACCAGTATGTTGCTACAGTCGGAGTCGGAGAAGAATATCGTACGGCAGGTGCTTCACACAACCGTACCCATTAAGGTAACTGATCTTTTGCAAACAATGCCTTCTCTCAAAGTAGCACTTACCAATGCTATTGGAGAAAATATTCCGGAGAGTTCACCAGAACGTACGCCAGAAGTGGTAGCCGAGACTTCGGATCCAATGCTCCTAGCAGTAAGCATCGGGAGGAAACCAGCCGTCGTCGAGATGGAAATCTTGGGCATGAAACTATCTAATACTATCGTCGATGGTGGTTCAGGAGTAAACGTACTGCCAGAGGAGACTTGGAAGTGTTTGGGTAAGCCGACTCTTTGGCCCCCGACATTTCACCTTGTGGGGGCAGATCAACATGGCATCCGACCACTGGGTACACTGATGGAGCAGAAGGTCTCGATCGGCACGCAACTATTCCTGTTGAATTTTGTAGTCATCCCAATGGAGAAGAAGGCGTACGATGCACTCTTGGGATGGGGATGGCTGATTGCTGCCAAGGCAACCCACAACTGGAAGCGGAATACACTCTCAATAGAAAATCGGGGGAGGAAATACACCATTGATCTGAAGAACCAGGCCGTCGGTGAGGATTTGGCATCCTCGGCATCTGAATCCAGAGGAGACTCGGATGACGAGGAGAGAAAGACAATGGAACCAGATGAAGAAGGGGTATTGGAGATCGGCAGTTGCTCCGAAGATGAGACCAGTTCACTGAGCGGATTGTTTCACTGGCAGATGGAGGATTATGAAGTCTTCCACCCGGATTGCCACATGCTGCAGGTCAAGGAGGGGGAAGTAGAAAAAGATAATGGCTCGACCAGTGAAACATTTTCGGAAGATAATGGCTCGACCAGTGAAACATTTTCGGCCGAGAACGGAGAGTACAAAGAAAGAGTATCAACACTGGACGATATGCCAGTCCACAAGTTTGAACAGGTACGAGATGAAAAAATTGTGTTGGAATTAAAAAATGGAAAGTATGAAAAAATTAAAAAATTAGAAAAAGAGAAAAGAGATGAAGAGAGAGAAAAAAGAGATGAAAGGGAAAATGGAAAAGAAGAGAGAAGAGAGGAGAGAGAAAAAGAACGAAAGTTGAAAAAATTAAAAATAAATAGAAAAGAAGCTGTGAAAATAAAAGAAAATGACAGACTAAGTAAAGAAGAGCAAGGCGGATGGGAAGAGAAAGAAAAAGACGAAAAAATTAAAAGAAGTCAAAGAGAGGTCAGAAAAAAAGGCAATAAATTAAATAATAAATTAAAAAAGTCGGCCATCAGAAGGAATATTAAAGTAAGAAGAGTATGGAAGATTAAAATACACGCCTGGAATATTAAAAGGCAAAACGGGAAATTCAATGAGGAAAGTAAAAGGCGAAAAAGGAAAGGGAAGAATATTAAAATACGTCAAAACACGGGAAGAAAGCAAGGCGTACGGCCAAGGGCGAAGGAGAGTAAGGAGAGAAATAAAATAAATACAAATCCTCAAACCGTACGGCCCATTCAGGAAGCCACAAGTCGAAAGCAAGAGCACAGAGAAGAAGGGAGGACGAGCTTGCAGGAGTTTTACAGTTGCCGAGGCATACAAAAAGCAGAAGAGGACGTACGGCAGCAGAGAGCAGAGGAGGGAGGCGTACGGCATCAGGGAATAGGAGCCGTACGGCATCAAAAATCTTGCATTCAGCACAAGTCGCCAGGGAAGAAAACCGTACGGCATCCAAGAGATCTCAAAACCGTACGGCATTTGCAAACTGAGAAAACCGTACGGCTTCTGCCAGTGGAGAAATCCGTACGGCCTCTGCCAGTGGAGAAATCCGTACGGCCTCTGCCAGTGAAGAAATTCGCCAAGGATAAAACCGCATTTTACAATTCACCTCGTGAGAATCAGACGGCCCTCAACACAAGTCTCGCCTCAGAAGAACTGTGACGCCCTAAAGACAAATCATTGTAAGAATCCGCATTTACCAAGACAAGTCCGCCTTTAAGAACTGTGACGGGCCCTCAAAGACAAGTCTCGCCTCAGAGAACTGCACGGTCCCGCACATTGTTCTCGGGAGAATCCGGTGACGCCTCAAGATCACAGGTAAGAACTGCGACGGCATCACCATCAGGGAACTTGCACTAATTGCAGATCTTCCGCATCGCACGGACGCAGATTTTCAAACAAGCATCGACTCAGGGTTTCACAGCCGTACGGCCATTCATCCAAGCCGTACGGCCTTGGCAGATCATCTGGCAGTTCGGCAGTCTCCCTCGGCCGTTCGGCAATTTTTGGCAGTTCGGCAGCCTTCGTCAGCAGTTCGGCAGTTTCTGGCACTTCGGCAGTTCTCACCGACGGTTCGGCAGTTTCTGGCACTTCGGCAGTTCTCACCGACGGTTCGGCAGTTTCTGGCACTTCGGCAGTTCTCACCGACAGTTCGGCAGTTTGTGGTACTTCGGCAGTTTTCACCGGCACTTCGGCAGTTTTCATAATTTCGGCAATCTCGAGGGTTATAAAGTCGACTGGAATCGCTGAGCTGACAGGAAGATGGACAAAGGCAAGAAACCGATGCAGCACCAGCCAAAGGTAGCCTCGGCTGCGAAGAGAAAAAAGATGGATGCCGATGCCGACACGATGACATGGGAGAATCTGACCGGCAACGAGTGCAAGCAATGGTGGCGAAGCACTCCGGATGACCACTCTCTGCAGGTTGCGCTTCGACACGCTCGGGTGGACAAGGCTGTGCTCGTGCCCTTTTTTGGTTCTCGGGAGTTCGAGCCTTGGCTGAAGGCGATGGTGGAGAACTACTGCAGGCATACGCACAAGTCCGTCATCGATTACAGAGGCTGCCCAGTGACAGTTTCATTCTGGCCTCAGGACTTTGAGAGGGTGTTCGGCGTCCCAGCTTCGGGAATAGGGGTTAATAAGCCCAAGAAAATGACGCAGGAACACAGAGAACTGCTGGTCAAGCAAGTGTGCCGAAGCGACTTGTCAGCCGACGAACAGCGTACCATATGGAATACTAGCAATCGAGGTCTCCGGAAGGGTCACCTAGCGACGGCAGAATGGAAATGTTTGTCGATCTCAAGGAAGGCTGACTACGGTGGGCTAGCCGAGGCCGATACTGCCTTGCTATGGGCGGTGTGGATTCTCATGGCCTGACTCGGGTTGGTCAGAAAGTATACAATCAAGCGAGGCTACTCACTTTGAGCGGATAAGGAGTTTCTGCCAGAGGCATACACTTATATGACCCAAAGACGCCATAGCCTCTTTGGATGCCAGGCATGGCCACGGTGTGTGCCCGAGGGCACTAGTCGGTGGCCACTCACTCACCGGGACCCAGGATGGCCTACCGTATTCTACTGGTCGGAGTTGGAAGCAAAGCAAGCCGGCGAGGGCACAGCCTCGGGGAAAAAGAGGAAACGGAAGGAGGCATCGGTGGAAGAGGAAACATCGGAGGAGGAGGCCTCAGAGGAGAGCGATGCATCGGACAGAGAGGAACCTATCGACTTATCTTCCTCGCCATCGGAGTCGAGTCCACCGGCCGATGAGGAAGTATCTGTTGCCATCAGGGGTCAGGAGGCTGGCGAGATTGACCTACCAGTATTGCAGCCGGCAGGATTCACCCTTCCGACACCGCCAGCCAGCCAGAGCACGCACTCGGTCACGTTCACCCTCCCCGTTGCACCAGTTGGAGCCGGACGGATGTTGAGGGTAGCCGCTTCACGGCCGGGAGCATCGCCAGGGTGGGCACCTCTCGCCACCACATCACAGGGGGCAGTTACCATATCAGCAGCAGGTTCCACTGCCTCGGTGGAGATATTGCCGGCAGTTTGCTCTGTTACACCACCATCAGCATCGGCAGCCACAGGAGTGGCAATCTCGGCAGGAGTTAGGGGAATGACTGAGGCCACGGAGGAGACGACCCCAACCCCAGGAGCACCCGGGGTAGCACAGATCGACAGTTGGCTGGGGTCGGTGGGCCTCACTCTCGACGTGGACGAGCAGCCAGCCGAGCAGCCAGACGAGCAGGAGAAGAGTCCCTCGGAGGGACAAGGGGATAAGGAGGGGCCGATCATTCACACCCAGCAGAGTGAGACGGCCAGGATCGGCGAAGACACACTTGCACTCCCGGAGGCGAGCATAGCCGAGGCACCAGAGACAGCCATTCAGGAGCCTCAGCCGGCAGACGGGGAACAGCCCCAGGAGGAGACGGAACATTGCATACCTTCGGATGATGAGGACGGGGAGGGCGCCTCCACAGAGGGCTTCGTCGTGGAAATGTCTCAGCCAGACCCGTCGGATCCGGTAGGCACAGTACAGAGATATGTGGAGGAGCTCGAGCACATGGGCAGACTGATGATCCGCGTGGGACAGGTTTCCAGGGATCTGAGGATTGGCCGATCACCTTTAGTAGGCCAGGAGGTTCACCGAATTCGGGGATTTGTGCAGATGGGCTGTGAGGCGGAGTTTGCCCGGATATTTGGCGAGGGGTGGCCAGCAGGAGAGACTCCTGCCATGATGAGAGCTTGGCGAGGTCGGCCACCGAGGCTAGTGGGACGAGATGCAGGCGTCTTGGAGAGTCTATACTACATCGAGCTGGCATTCCGAGATGTTTTTCTTCTGATGAAGCGCCAAAGATTTTCCACCGATGTAGCAGTATCTCGCCGAGTGGATGCCTACAGACTTCTTCAGCGGGTCAAGGATGAGTCGGCTGCGACCATCAAGAGCATTCAGGATAACTTGACTGAGCAGTCTCAGCTCGCCAGTGACAGGGGAGCCCGATTGGAGATCTTGGAGCCTCGGGTGACAGCCTTGGAGGAGGAGGCACAGCAGAAAGAGGCAACCTGGCAGCAGCGAATGAAAACATTGGAGGACCAGTTAGCTGCCAAAGAGGTAGAGTTGGCGGCCAAGAATGCCGAGGCAGAGCAGGCAAAGAGCCAATTGATGGAGGCAGCCCGGATGGTGAAGGCGGCGAGGGAGAGGGAGATCCTGGCAGATCGGCAGCTTCGTACACGCACGGAGGAGTTGAGGCGCCTGAGAGCAGAGCATTCTTCCACCACTCCGACGTCATCGGTGCATCCAGGGACGCACTCCCTTCCCCCTACCTCTCAGTAATCTTATCATGTTGTATCTGTCGTCTGGAAGACGACTTTCTTTTTGGGGGGGATGATGTTAGTCAGATATTTTACTTGTTGTCGGTTGCTTGGCCTCGGCCGTAGTTGGCCTCGGCCGTAGTTGGCCTCGGTCATACTCGGCAGTTGTCAAATAAAACAATAGTTAGTAAAGAATAATAATGTCATGTGATGTCATGTACTCTCGGCAAAACATGTTTAGATTAGTGTTAATGTAATGATGTTATGAAA
Organism: Sequoia sempervirens; assembly: GCA_007258455.2. NCBI lineage: Eukaryota > Viridiplantae > Streptophyta > Pinopsida > Cupressales > Cupressaceae > Sequoia > Sequoia sempervirens. The sequence goes on along the minus strand of VDFB02027569.1, from coordinate 15,906 downwards.
CGTCGTGTCGGTTGGTTGTGTAACCACCGCCGAGCGTTATATGTAGTCGGGTGGGAATAGTCGGGGAAAAAGGAGATACTGATGCTGTTATTGATGTTACATTATGCTATTGCTGATTCCACTCTTTGTACATGATATTTCCTGAGAATGAATAAAGCTTTGGCATTTTCCTATGATATCTGTTAGTTACTGTTTGATCCTATGTTCTGCATATTACACGTTTGCCAGTAGTACGTAAAGTTGAATCCCATTCCGTAGGCAAACAATCTTGTCATACAATCTTCTCCAATATGTGCTATCAATTCCACATTGATTCAGCTCATTACAAATGCCAATGTTAAGAGACAAAACTGAATCAAAATCAATATAAGATGAGAAAATTGTTGCTGTCTTAGCTAGCAAACTGCAACTCCTGAATAGAGAACAGCCCTTTGTTCTTGAAAATTGATGTCTCAATGAAATATTTGGGTTCCATATTCTTATGCGAAGACAACTTTGAGCAAAAGGATATGTGTGCTTTGCTACAAGTTGTACTTTTTCCATTTTGCTAATCTCATGGCACTTCTCATTAAGAAAAGCCTTGCCTTAAACCTTTGCTAGTATCAATGCTTTCATACCATAAGTCATAATGTCTGAAATTTCTCACCATTAGTTATTTTCTAAAAACTTCAACAAATTGAGAACCACATTTAGTATTTGGTGTAGCACCTTTCTCATGTCTGAAATCTTCACCTGGATCCCATATCAGTATTAGGATTTTGTGATTCGCAATCCTTGATCCTTCTTGTGATGTTGGTGGCTTTTACTGCCCCATTATATTATTATCACAAGTTGTGCTACTAGAATCAAGAAATGTCTCAACCTCCATCTCAAAAAGTGGATTATCAAAAGATTACTTTGCATCCATTTCAAAAGGTAGGTTATCAAACGATTGAAAGTTATTCCCATTCTCTTGTTTAGACCAATATTCCCGCTGAACCAAAGCTGCACTTGCAACTTCTTATTTTTTTGAAAAATGTTTTAAATCAAAGTCTTCTTGAAGCCTATCAAGCTCAACAATTACCTGCTTGAATTTCATTAGCCTTGCTTCATTCTCTTGCTTCTTGAAGTAATTTGCAGTATCTAGCTGATCTTCTACCTCCAGTAGTGCCATTTGGGTTGTTTCTAATGAGTTCTTGGTTAATTTAAGCTCAAAGGTGAGCTCATCAACTTTTACCTTCATTTACACTGTTAAGGCCTCAACTGCAAATTTGATGGCCACATCTTTGTGTTTAATCACATGCAGATATTTTGATTTCTTTGTTTTCATTGCATTCTTAATAGTTTGTAAATCTGCAATAGTAATAATTTTCTTACTCTTGGCAACATTTACTCCATTTGATTGCTCAATCTGTTCTCTCTTTAAATTTTGCATTAATCTTTCAATGAGCTTTTTTGTTTTATCCAACTCTGTTAGGACTTGCACTTCATTTTCTCTTGTTACCATCAACTGTTTCTTCCAATCACCCTCATAAAATACAAAGTCATGCAATGATATCAAACATTTATTAGAATCAATGCAAAAATCAACATTCTCTTATAAGACATACCTTTCTATAGTCATTTTGAAAGTCGCTCTGAAAGGTTTCTTGTAACTCCCACTCATTTTCTGAATGAACTTCATAGAATTGATCTAAGCATTCATTATTAGCTGCTGGTCTGAAACTTTCAGCAAGCTTAATCCCAACATTAGAAACTCCTAAATCATTTGTCTCATGTGCATATTTTTTAGCAAAGTCATTCTGGAGCCCCACCACACATGATTTTTCAGTTAAGACATTTTTTTCTTCACATGAGTGTTCTTAGTATTCTTCTTTCTCAAATTCAGGTTCGTTAACAACTTCAGAAATTTATGATATTATCTTCTCTTCTTCCTCATGCTACATTGTGACAATTTCTCCCTTGTTCTCATCACCATTTTGTTGGAATAGACATTTGATAGAAGTCGGAAATTCCTTTTTTCAGCCTGTGGCTTAGGAGTATCCATCACCTTCTTTATTAGGTCTTCATTGAGTTCATTTTTGCTATCTTCTCTCTCCTTTCCTGGAACATAACTCTTAATTTGTTGATTACATAGAGTAAATTCTTCAGTTGTCATTTTTTTTTTAATTCAAGGGGTAAACGCTTTTGACCGGAGCTATGAACCGGATACAACCATTCAACAATACCACCCCAACGGGGTTTGAACCTTGGTGGCAAGAACAACAATGCCACCTATAAACCATCACACCATGCCAATACCGGCAAATTCTTCAGTTGTCATTTCAATTGATGAGTATGTGTTCAATTTATTCTCACACTGTTTGACAATGTTTTTAGCTTGAACATGATTAACCGGTGAAAATCTCTGCTCATTCTTTCTCACATTAGCCAACAAAACTGATAAGAGTGGCTGAGGAATATCATCACTTTTGATCAAAACCGAAGACATAATTGTTTGCTTTGAGCTTACAACATTTTCCTCATGATTCATACTAACAGTGGCAAAGAAATGTTGAAACATTTTAAGAATAAGATCATCATATTTTGAATCTAACATCACAACACATAAACTGATTGCAGCAACAGTTTCTAGAATTTTTCCCCCCTTAGCAAAACAAGGACTTTTGATATGCTCCAAACCTTGAAAATTTTCCACAATCAACTGAAATATTTTCCTCATGATATTGTTTCTGTAATAGAATTCTTGGAGCAGTTAATTTTGTAATTTCACTAAAGCAAATGGTAACTGCAAGTTTCATATCTTTATCAGGATGTATTATAAGTTGGGGCTTAACCAAAGCAATAATTGATGGACTCATCGCCCATCCCAAAATCTCAGCATTTGACTGTTTCACCATGGACAAACAAACTTCCACTTCCTCTAAACTGCTGAAAACAACATTTTTTAATTTCTTGATCTTTTCCCAATAACTTGAAAAAATCTTACTCTTTTGATTTAATCCCAATTTGGCATGAAATTAATAAAACAACATTTTTCTCTATCTTTATAGAAATGTTTCAGTTTCTTGGTCTTTTCCCAAATAATTGAAATAATCTTAACCTTTTGGTTTGCCAAGTCAACACTAAGAAATACTTTTGCTACTATGCAATTCTAACCTTCTCTAAATGATTCTTCTTGTGACCTTGTGTTGTCCTTACTTCATGTAGATAACATATCTATTTCTTTTTCTGAAACATGAATCTGGTTGTTATCACTATCAACTGGGTGATTCCTCCTCCATGACCTTGGAGACCATCTGATTTGCTCCTTGATACTTTGTGGCTGGCTTTGTAGGGTTGAATCATTTTGACACTTGAAACTGCTATCAATGTACACTGACAAAGTTTTCTCAATCTGCAATGTCAGGTTCCCCAATGACAACATACTTTCAGCCTAATCTTGTGTTCTTAAGATCACACGAGGATGGCAACATAACACAGATCAAAGATAAATTTCCAGCAGCATAATTAAATTAAGTTGGTAATAGAGATGATATTTCCATTGTCCATGTAAATGAATTTAGAGTGCTTTTGGTAATAACTGTGCGGGCATTTTTTGCATCAACAGTTTGGATCATACTGCATGATCCATCATCAGGATGAGGAAAAAATTAGATAGGATTGCAGAATTTACTCAATAAGTGGGGAGGTTTGTGGTAGGTAAGGAGGGAATGGCACATGATAAAAATGAAGAAGAGAGAAAAGTAGAAGAAAGCAAGATGAGGATAAGATTATAAATTAAAACATACACAAAACACCTATATAGAACACCTTGGAAATTTGATACTCGGCAATTTCAATGATATACCTAGAAGTATTAGTATTCAAAATATGTCAAAGGTGAATGAAAAATAAAACTAAGTCATAGAAGAGGGTGACTAAGCTTAACCTCGTAATACCAAAGAGGCAAAAGACAAATAAAATAAAACTAGAACGTGATGCTAGGTTAGTTGTAAAATTCCTCTTTAGGTCCACGCTTAGCATCATGTTCTGGTTTTATTTTATTTTCCTTTTGCCTCTATTAGTATAACAATATTATGTTTAGCAATCCCTTTTTATTATTTAATTTAATTTTTCATTCGCCTTTAACATATTTCAAATACTAATACTTCTAGGGATATATTGGATACTATATTATTAAAGTTGCTATGAGTATCTAATTCCTAGGGTGCTTTTTATTATTGTTTTGTGTATGTTCTAATTTATAATTTTATCGTCATCTTACTTTCTTCTATTTTTCTCTCCTTCACCTTTATCGTTTCTCATTCCTTCCTTTCCTACCACATACCTCCCCATCTATTTATTGAGCAAAGTTTGCAATCCTATCTTATTTTTTACTCATCTTGATGGTGGAACATGGAGTATGATTGAGAACATTGATGCAAAAAATACCTACACAGTTATTACCAGAAGCACTCTCAATTAAGTTACCTGGTGCTAATATTTATGAAAAATTCACCAGGTACCCCTTATGCTGCCTACAGTGAATAGGCCAAATGAAGGGTATTATATATTTTTCTTGCAAGGGATTGTCCAGTAGGTGTTTGGTCTACTGGCTGTCCATGCTGATGCCTATGGGTTGGTAATCCATCTCATTTTGTTATAAATGGCATTGAACTGTTAGAGGTCAGCTTGCTAGGAGAGGTAAAATGGTTAAGCACTTGACAAGTGTGCATTCAATGGTTAGTGTGGCCTCTCTTATTCCAGTCTAAGTGTTTTAGATCTTACTCAATGATCTTATGGATCATCAGTTACTTGTGGATTTATTATGAACTTTGCAGCCATATTAATACAATGGGCATTTATGATGGTGTCTGTTGTGCATAATAACCAGGGCTGTATCATCTAGCTTTATGTAGATAAGCTACTCAAGACTTCTTTAGTTCTTTTACATTTCCCTATCCTGAATGCTTATGAAAGAAAATAGGTGTTCAATTTAAGTGACAGGGCTTTTGTTCGTTGTTTAACTGATTACTTTGGCCATTAATGTTTAATCAATTTATGCTTAAAATAAAATCTTTTGTTCATCTCTTAACATGCCCGTATGGTCTTCATTACATACATCATATTTTAAAGTTCTCTTTACGCAAACCACCTTAAGTTTCAGTTGAAAATTAGTCATTACAATTGAGGTTTAATAAATGTCCATTTTTCCTGGTGCAAAAGTGTATTCTAGGCTGACAATGGGATTAGTTTTATGTTATAGCTGTGACTACTGAGATAGTTTCTGTATAGTTTCTTATGTCAATTTTGTACTTCTGGGTGTGTATTGATCCTAAAAGGTATCTTATTGGGGTTATAAAGTGAAGAATGTGCCATTCTATGCAGAATTTTTCCTTTAGGAACAAACTAGAGCATACATTGAAAGCAGTAAAAGATGATTCAGCTTTCTAAAAAAATGGAGTCTGACTATAGTAGGAGCTGCTTGGACTTGGAGTGCAGATTCTTTCTGATCCACAGAAGCGAGCCCAATATGATGCTGACTTGTTACTCCAAAGGCACACGGATGAAAAAAAATTCAAAAATCATCCAACTATGTCTTCACATGACATTATATATGATGAGTTCTCTAGAGTGCAGCACATGGAAGTGGTAGAATGGCTAAAATGGTATAGACATGCAGTCAATAATATTGTCTCACGAACTGAGATAGGTGTGGGGTCAGGATTACGAGAATACCTTGAAGGAGAGATTCATTCTGCTATTAGAGCAGCATACTTTGGTCCATCCATTGAATCCACTTATACATTGCCAGACTGTTTTGAAGCAGAGGAAAGGTCAGATTCTACAGTATCAGAGGTTTTACATCTTGTTTCTGGTCGTCACCTCTTTGGAGTTGTCTGCTTTGCTGATACATTGTTTAAGCTGCCACATGAACCTTCCTCCAATGCAACTTGTTTGCCTTCATATACCATGCCAATAGATACTTCCATACAAATGTGCACCAAGAAAAAACTTGAAAAAATAAATCAGCAGGCCTTCTCAGAGAATAATGTTGAAGTTTCATATCACCTTAAAGATACATACCCGATACAAGTTGAGAAAGAATCTCTTAAAATCAATCAATTGGATGCTTATAAGGATGTAGAGATTCATCTTTTTGGAAAGATTGTTGCTAGAGCAACTAGGGTTCCTCCAGCACAATTTCATGGTTCAAATAATCAAGGCAAGGATTCCCAAGACTGCATATCTGTTTTTTTGGAGGTGGATCAAACTATATCCCATACAAAACAGTCATATTCTGCAGGCTCTGATTCCAACACAGCTGGTCATGGTTCATCGAAAGTTCTTATTGGTACAATTTATGGACTTGGGACAACTTTGTCAGAAGGTACATGCTTTATACATGGTGCCGATGGAAAAAAAACTCACATGATTGTTCTCCACAGGACACCTTTGGTAAGTATTTTTTCTTTATTTCCCTGTTTTTTAATTACTTTTTTTTCACTATGCTGCAATGAGAAAATCTAACAGTCCAAATTTATTTCTTCAAGTATTCTCTGGTTACATGATTTCATTTTTTATCATGTGAAACATATACAGCTTTTTGAACATTCCCACACCTATTCAAGTATCAAACAGAAAAGGTTAGTTCTTGACTTGATAACAACATCATCCGTTAAAAGAAAAGTGTTATTCATAGTATGCCATGAAGAGTCCACGAAACAAAAAATACAAAACCCTTTCAAAGTTGATTGATACTTGGTGTTTATTAGCCAATAGGCAATATTATGTGGGCAATTCCCACCAGTATTCAGTATTTCTCATGCCTGGAAAATAATTCTGAGCAGTTGAAATATTTAATATTTTTGTTTAAAAGGCTGCAAACATCTCGTCAGATCTCCGAATCAAACAGTTGTCTCACATGTGAAATCTTGTCTCGAGCTCAAGAATCTATGTAGCCCTAATACCCCGATATGTAGCCCTAATACCCTGATATTTTTAGATCCCACTTTTCATTTACTGTGAATAGATTGAAGCAGCAGCTGTAGGGACATTGGTTTCGGTTCACCTCATTCAAAAAAAATTCTGCTGTGGTAGAGTTTCGTAAAGTTTTCCTGCAAACTCTTCCCATTTTTACATTAGCATTATTGACAGCACAACACAATTTGTGGCGGATCTTGAGGTAAGTCACTGTGAGTTTTATTTTTTGAAATCTGTACGGGGTCAGATGATTTTTTTTTGTGAGTTTTACTTCATTCTAAAACAATTCTGTTGTTATCTGTTAAATGAAGGTATTGGTTCTTGGGAAAGTTGTCTCACACCCGAAAAAAATAACTTTCAGGAAATTGAAACACTCCTCGCCCTATGCCTGAAAATAAATTTTAACTCGCAGCCAATATTTTTGTTTAAAAGGCTGCAAAAATCTTGTCTCGGGCTCAAGAATAGAGTAGCCCTAAAACTGTGAAATTTTCAGATCGACTTTTTCGTTTACTGTGAATAGATTGAGGCAGTAGCTAACGTGAGGATGGATTGATCAGTGGCTTGCTTGGGTAGCTCTTAGTTGGTTCTTACCGATTACCTGTTGGTATGGGGACTGATCCAGGCCCTATCCTGTTTGTCCAGTCTCTTTGTGCTTTCATTAGGGAGTGGGAGCTTTGTCCAGCAGTAACCCGAGCTGATTGACCCTAACTCGTCATTTTCCTGTATCTTTTATTTTTTATCCATTTGCAAGGAACTTCTCTGTATTACTGCAAACATGGATGGGTGATAAATTGCAATTTAGGGTTGTGGTTTTCTTGTATTGCTCTTTCCATCGCCGAATGCAATCTCTTGAAATTTGGAAATGGCCAACTGGTTTCGTAGAATTAGGGTGGTTACTTATGAGATTCAATATGCTCCTTTGTGTTAACCCTTCATATTTTGTTGCCTTCATAACGATGGACCAAATCAGGGCTAAAATTAATGGCTCAATGGCAGTAGTATGCATTTTTATCCCAAAATTTAATCAAAATTTCCAAATTCTAGATTTTGGGCAGACTGAAAATTTGTAAAGGATTATATTTACTCTACAACATGCATTCAGGAAAAAAATTAATGAAAATTTCAGAAAGAAGAGATTTTGTGCATACCAGGATTGACCGTCAAATTTATATTCAAATATGATAGCTAAGAGTGTTTATTCCCAAATTACGGTCTCAAATATTTAGTTTCTCTATTAAATGATTATAATTAACAAATATGTCTCATGTTCGTTTCCTAAACTAATAGGAATGTGTTTTGCTATGAATGAGCACTGTTGTTTCTTTTACTTGTTTCAGTGTGAAATGTGATTTACAAAGAAATAATATACTCTTTCACGTATACACAAGATGTAACAGGTATACATAAGAGGAAAGATTGGATTACATCTCTATTTGTTAAGTGTATTTGTGTGAATTTGATGTTGCGTTGTAACAAACCAGTATATGTGTACTTGTATATGAAAATTATGTTTATACATGTTCTATTGGTATTTTGATTGTAAATTCCTGGGAAGTGATAGAGGAGATGTTCGTGTGGATAATGGTATAGAAGTAGAGGAAACAAGAAAGGGTTGACTATAAACCAACATGCAAAAAGAGATGATTCCATGATTAATCTTCCTCACCACCCCTTATGGAACTTTGCATCTACTGTGATAGTAGCTAAAAGGAAAAATAGATGCACTTCCTTTGTTTGGCATTGGTGAAGAGTGATTGATCATTTCTAATAGGAGTCTACTGTACATGATTTTTTATCCCTTTTTTTTTAAATTAATTATTTTTCAAGTAAAAAGGTCTGGAACATATTTTATGCAAAATAATATTTTAAAAATGTGTTTTATTTTGACTTAGACTAATATAAAATACAATCGGCTTAACCATTGCACCTCCTTTCGGTGCAAGTGCTAGTTTAGGAATAGAATGATTTGGAAGAATGTGAGAATCTTAGTGGATTATGGTTATATTTTCAATTTCATTTCTAATAGGAGTCTATTGTACATAATTTTTTATCCCTTGTTTTCAAAATTAATTATTTTCCAAGTAAAAAGGTCTGGAACATACTTTATGCAAAATAATATTTTAAACATGTGTTTTATTTTGACTCGGACTACTATAAAATACAATCGGCTTAACCATTGCACCTCCTTTTGGTGCAAGTGCTAGTTTAGGAATAGAATGATTTGGAAGAATGTGAGAATCTTAGTGGATGATGGTTATATTTGCAATTTAGTTCTATAATTTAAAACTTGTGCTCATTAAGGTTTATTTGCAGATTCAAATACGTCAAGTGAAATTGAAATAGCTTGTGGTTAAATATATGAATAATCATTATAAAAGTATCTGCTTGCTTCCAAAGACCTGACTCATCATCTTGGTCAATCAACTATCTTGTCAATCTCCAATTGCAGGGAGATCACTATCCATGATTGGGTTACTAAAAATATCCATTAGAGTTCCCATTTTGGCAATCCAACTGTGAGTTTTCTTGGCAGATTTGTCTTCCTTCATGGGGATTGACATCCACAACTTCATCATGTCTGTAAGGATAATGGATTTATCCCTTGTCACATCTTCCGCATGCTTGATATGGGAATTAGCCCTCACAATCAACTTGCATGATTTATTGAGTATCTCAATCTCTACCTTTTCTTTAGGTTCTGCATTATCCATCTATCTTACCTTGTTTGCTACCTGTTGGTGTATGTTTTATCATTCACCGAACATTTAGAATAAAATGTCAAGGACACTCTACCCTCTCTTGAACAAAATCACTACGTGTGCCAAGATTGCAAGAAAGACCACATGGCGACTCCAAGGTTTATATGTGCGAACGGGCGACCTTATGTTGGATAGCTGCCTTGGTTATGTATGCTGGAATACAAGGGGGACTTACGCTAACAAATCATTCACAAGCTAGGACTTAGACTAATTTGACCTTAAATGCTCTTTTTCTCTTCTTTTTTTGGATTTTTAGTTTTGAATATAAAAAAAAATGCAAAATGATAAGGGTTTAGAAGTTTTATGCTACTCCTAAGAATTCAAGAGATGGTAAAGATTAGGTGAAACCAATAACAACACCTTGCTTCGCCACACGAACGACAACTACACAAAGTGAGTGCAATCTTCTAGGGTTGTGCTTAGGATTTTCATACAATGAATAATACCATCAATGGAACAATATTTTATTCAAAGTAGAAGTTAAAGCGTCCACAATATAGGCTCAGGCTAACTTTATGCATTGAACAAAAATCATTCATTGAAAGAAAGTATGAGCAAGAGTTTCACCAATCTATGCTATCAAATCTTTCATTTGTCTAACAAGCGTGCAAATGAAATTCTATTCTAAATCTATTCTATGTTGAAGGAGATATGGAACCATGCAACCATTTGATAACAAGAAGGATTCAAAGCAATCTTGCAATATGAACTTTTATTATCCAAATAGCTCTAAGCGACAATTTCATAAAACTCTCTTCACCGCATGAAATGAGAGAATAGGAGTTTATATAGAGTTTGAAAAACAAATGAAAGGCTGAGATCAATCTAAGATCAACGGCAGAGATTAAGACACAACAACCCTAATTAGGGTTTCCCAAAATAACATCAATAGCGAGTGCATGAAGGACAAGTGGCACGAGGAGCTATCTTCTAGGAGGCGCATCCTTATCCTCTTGAGTGGCAGTATATTCAATGAATTTGGACACCATCGGGCTGACCTTCATTGTGACATTTGGCAGCATATTCATCTTGAATTCCAATCCGTCCAAGTCATCTGCACACATGGCAAAAGTGGTCTACCATTCCAATTGCTGTCTTTGGAAGGCATCTTGGATGGACAAGAAATTCGATGCCTTAGCCAAATTCTGCTTTAGGATTGGTCCAGTGAAGGCAGAGAAAATCTCCTGAGTTCTGAGCTTTAGACTTTCCAACTGCATATCATTTTCTCGGATGGCATCCTTCTCAAGTACATCCGTAGCTACAAGGAAAATCTTATTCTGAATCTCTCTTATTTGTTCCTCAGCTTTGATACCATCGGCCTTCACTTTTTCTAAGACTTCACTTCGTGCAACCAATGCCTAGTACCAAGTGTTAAAATCATATGCAGCCCTTGCTGCGATTACTTTTCCATCAATCAATTCCTACTTTGGAACTCCTTTCAATACTCAAAGGCACGGGATAATTCTGTCCTGAACATCCTGAAGGTTATCCCATGCTTCTGCCATGACTGCAATTTTGGAAAGCAAAGAAGTCTGTCCATAGGCCAATGTTAATTTTTCCACAAATGTGACCGCTTCTTCACTTTTGCTCGCCATCCACTCCTTGGTTTCTCCGGCTGTTACCATTTCTTCTTCAAAATCTTTGATTGCTTCCTGCGAAGAATTCAAAAGTGGAGGAGCCACTGAACCGCCTTGATTAAGAGGTTTGGTTAGGTGCTGAATATATTCCTTTAGGCGCTCAATTTCCTTTTTGTATTCTCTTTTCTTTCCTACCTCCTTTTCCAATCTTGCCTTCATGGAAGCAACTGAATTGTCTAAGTCCTCAATCTTTTGACCCTTTTTAGTTGGTCCCAAGTTAATAGTAGTGATTGCATACTCCTGAAGAGTAATATCTTCCTTTGCCTTGTCCACTGTTGGTACAACAATTTGCACTGAACGACAGCCAGCTTCATCTCTTTGGATTGTGGAAAACTTTTTGGCTGACTTCTTTGCAGCAACCTTCTCTAATCTGGCCAAGAAATCAGCCATATCATCTTCTTTTTGGATTTCCATTGGTGCTTCCATTTTCAACCTTTCTTTTAACCAATCAGGAATTGTAGGCTACTTAATGCCTTCCTCTTCCTGATTACTTTCTTTACATGGAATATCTTGAACTCCTTTGGGAGCAAAAATCATTCCCTCTTGAAATTCTTCATCCAGAATATCCATTTCATTTTCCGGTTCAAGTATTTCCGTGCATGTAGGAGATGGGGGTTCATCATCCTGCTGAATTAATTCAATAGTCTCCTCATGGATTGGAGAAGGAATCCTTATTTCAGCCAATGACTCATCCTCAATAGTTAATACCTCATTCACATTCCTGGATGTGGCAGAATGGGATGTGGCTCTGATCTTTTCCTTTTTTGAACAGGTTCCCCGTTTACAATTTTCTTCCCCTTTGACCTTATGGAGTCATCAAATGCTTCCTTCCTTTTCTTGGAATTAGTGCTTTCAATTAGTTCGGCACTTTGGGACGCTCCTGCATTCGAGGAATATGATTCCATTTCGCCCATTAAGTCATAAGTGAGGGTCAAATTTCTTTGCCTTAACCCTTGGATTTGCTGATCAACCACCACTGTGAATACTTAACAATTGGCCTTATCAAGGTCGCTAGATCTGCGAGCTCTGGTTCTGACCATCTCACAGGAGGAAGAGGCCAATTCTCATCATAGCGTGGTTGAACATATTCTCCATCATCCTCTAACTGGTCAGGCACACGGAAAATCTAGGTTGTTTTGATCAAGCTTACTGGCAATCTAGACCATAGTCTTCTCCTGATATCAAACTCATTCGTAGCATTTGCCCAAAAATCCTCCAGGTCTATCTTATGTCGATACTTTTTTCCATTCACTGTCCCAATTTGGTTATGAGGATTGAAATCAGCCCAGGACCGATAAGATGTGAATGGATACCACTGCATTTCCAACCTGGCACTCTCGGCTGCTTGTGCCGTTGGGCAAGACTCTAGCATATTTCCAATGAAAAATGGAAAGGAAATAGCCGCTTTCTGCTTTGTTCTCTGGAAGCCCTGATACGTTTACAATTGTCCAAGGACTTCGAGCAAGACCATTCTATTGGTAGGGTAAATTGGAAGTCGGTAAGGACATCCGGTAAATCCTTGAACTCTTATATACGTGAATCTTGGAAACTGGATAAACTAGGATCCATACTTGCTTATCAAGCTCTTGGCCTCCTGAGTGAGCCTCTGATGAGTTCCTCCCTGCAATATCTTGGTGATGTACATCAAGAAGGAATCATTTTCCCTTCTAAAGTGGTCTTCTCGCTAAGCTGCAGCTGTGGATAACAGTCATAGGACTTAAACTCATTTTCACCATTACCTACCACGCCTCTGCAAATCAATCCTGTATATCTGTAATTTCTGGCCAACAAGTAGACAATGTAGGAGCTCATGTGAAAAGACTTCGTCCTTTCTAAATTTTTTAGCTGTTCATCAAGATTGTTGCTGATTATCCGAGACCAATTGAACATTTTAACACCTGAGGTGATCTCATCAATAAAATAATACATCAAGGTTTCAAATGGCGCACCCGGAGGACCGCCCATTACTTTGTTTAATAGCAAAATGATGTCACCATACTCCTCTTTGAAGTCAATACAAAGCAACTTCTTTGGCATTTTCTTGAGGGAAGGCCTTGGCTTTTCTAACCACAACTTATTGACATTTGTTGCACAGAGCTCAAGCTGGTCCTCATAAAGTCTTTGGGCATCCTCTTTGGTTTTATAGGAAGTCCGGTTGTAATTTGGTATTCCAAATGCTTCTTGAATGGCTAACTCTCCAAGGTGAGCCAATACTCTCCCATCTGGTGCAATAATTTGTCTTTCTTGTGCATTGTAATGTATGGCACACTCGACCATTAACTCAGCGCATTCCATAGCCGGTGGAAATCCAGCCGCTTGGAAAATGCCATTTCTCATCATCTAGCGAGCAATAGGTGTTGGCAGGAATCCATCTTGTCCATACATTCTCCTTTTGAAATCCTTGGCAGGAATCCATCTTGTCCATACATTCTCCTTTTGAAATCCTTGAAATCCATGTGCTTGAGGTTGGTGTTTGTGACATTTTTCCATTTGGAATTGATCTTTGACTCCGGCTGCAATCCCTTATTGGCAAACTTCTTCTGGGTTTTCCTCAAAGGTTCTCCCTTTGTGGTCATCAACCTGCAACAAACATGAAGAAAATTGACATTACTTTTAAGATGCTAATTCTGATTTATTTTTCTTTTGTTTGGACCTTTTGCTTGAAAATTTCACTTTCAGTCTGTGAAAAATCAGACTGGAAATGGAAGAATTTGGCCAAACACTTAGCAAATTTCACGAGGATAAGTGAATAAGATAGAAGAAGGATGAAAGAAATCAGTCAAACTCGGATTTTGAACCTTTGAAACTATATTTTTGACTGTAAATATGCCTTAAATTCTGAAAATTCTGTCTTTAACTCAGGAAAAGCACGTTATTTTCTAGAAATTATGCCCTTCAAGTCAGAAAATTCACTTTATTCTCTGTCTTCCACTTTGAAAATTTACTTTATCTTCAGAAGTCCTCCATAAATTTATCTTTCGCAACCTTGAGAGAGCCAAAACCTTTTCTCAATCGAACTTTGGAAAGAATGAATTGAAAGTGACAAGTTAAACTTCTTATAAAGTTGAAGAGTTCGATGACTTTAGCAACTTCATGTTTTTCTTTTAGATTCGTTGAACCTAGACTATTTTATTTCCTCCAAAATGGTAACTTAATCTTCATTGAAGATTTTCGAGAGAAAGTTTCTAATTTTCACCATGGCGCCATCCTTAGCCAAAATATCCTTGAGTTGGCACAAAATCTTCTAGATTCTTCTTTGAGTTTGAAAATTTCTTGTAACGACCTATTCCTTGCGTAAATTAAAAATTTCCAATTCTCACCTTAAACATGTAAAGGTAACAAGGAACAAAGATAATACAATAAAAATTTTCCTTTCTTTATTGAAAAATACATACAAGTTACAATGTGTTTCCACATGAATTCCATTTTCATTGCAAATATAATTCAGAGTTCAAAAGTAATACAGTTACATACATAGCTCGTAAGCTTTTGCACAAATAGAAGTAAGAAGGTCCAGGAGTCCGTCCTTTCAAATCTTGGTACATCGGCCGCTTGCTGTGGAGGAGAAACATCACTCGGGCGCTTTTCCGCCAACCACGGACTTATAATGCGGTCCCCTGCACACCTATCGTTAGATAGATGGCCCTCCCTTCGAAGAAGAGATTGGTAGGGTATCCTTTAATGATTACCAACTGAGCATAGTGTGTGTCCTACACAACTAGAACTTTGCTATTTCACAATCTCGAACTAGTACTCGGATCACAATGAACTGACAGTGTAGTCTCAACAATCTCACACCTAGGTGGATGTCGTACCTTTCACTACTTTGGCCAAAGTATTCTCATTCAGTACTTCGAATGAAGGTCATCTATCATAAACACTACTCAGGGCCGATTTGACTTGAGGCTATCTTACTCTACGCGTAGGCTATGTCCTTCAATGGGTTCAGTTTACCCCAGACTTCCTACCTCAAACAGTTTACTAGAAATGAGTCTATAAACGAGTATTTACTATCCTAACTCCTGTTTTCGGAAATCTTTATCCTAGGAGAGAAGCTTACCAATGTTAACCTAATAACATAAGCTAGGATTATACTTAGATTTGACGACATTTCGTTCCTAGAAGATAATATTTCTCCTACGTATTCTCCATATACGAAGATCATACAATTATCTAGACTCAAGCAAATGCACAAACAATTCCCTCAAAGCATAATGCATATACAGCTAGGTTATTCTAAAATCCTTAAATCAAATTGATTCCCCTCTTTTAAAACCCCATTTTCTATAAAATCTTCCTTAAATCCATCAATTAACTATATTGACTTGCTCAAGCATTTTCCTTTTACTGCATTGATATCCCTTAACCTTTTACCCCTCATTTATAATGAAATCCCTTTAAACAACTATTCATTAACAGCTTATCAAAACAATATTTGATTACTAAGAACAGTTTACATATTTCATGCCAATTGCAACAAGCAACTTAAGAACAAAAAGAAGACAATTTAAATAATAACCCAATTCAGATAACATGCCTGTAAAATTAAGCTCCTTTTCAACACA